>DF368330.1:0-18693 GCA_000787875.1 Solanum virginianum
ATGAAATATGCACTGTATCTTGTGTTTGGATGTTTCATGTTCTAAGTCAAGTCTTCAAGCCTTGTTCGTGCACATTCGAGGACGAATGTTACCAAGGGGGAGATGATGTATGGACCTAGACTTTGTACAACTTCAATGGAGCTTGGAAATTGGGTTCCCGAAAGTTTTGGACCAAGGTGGCGCTTCATGAAAGTCTTCACGATCTGTATGATGCTATATAGACTGTGTGGAGCCTCCTTGAAGTGGCCCTTCGCCTTATGTGGGGTGCAAGGGCCTTAATATGGAGTTAAGACTTGAATTAAATAAATGGACACCCAACTCTTACTTCCTATTACGTCACTTTCACTTGAAAATAACAAACCAATGTTCATTCGCAATAAATGAATAGCTACCTAACAAAGATTCTAAATAAGAAGATGATTCTAACTAAACATCCTAATACAATTAAACTAGGACTGGACTCCATATATAAAACAACGACACAAGGATTAGTCTTCCACCTTATTCTTCTAAATCTAAAAGGCGATCAGTCTTCGTATTTTCCAAGAGTAGCGAGTTACATCAAAACTCTAAAATTGTTGCCGTTTCTGTGAAAGCATTAAGGATTAAAAATGTTATTTGAACTTTTAGCCCTTCATTTAAATACTAATTGTTTTTTCACTATTTTTTAAATTTATTATTTTATTTTTTATTTATTTAATTTCAAGATTGACTTTTGAAGTAGAATTTCTTTATATTTAGAACTCACTCTTAATTTAAAACTATTATATATAAATAATTGTATAGGTTATGAAGGAAAAGAAAAAAAATATTACTATTTTTCTAATATTTGAGACTTTGAAACTAACTGAAATTTTTCATTATTAAATATTTTGTTAATAAAAGTATGTAATATAGCAAATTTAAAAAGAAAAAGAGCAATCAAAATTTTGTTTATATAAATATTGTACTTATTTTAATGGCAAGTATTATTTATGTATAATTTTTAGATTGACATGACATAGACGTGCAAATCACGTACACTAAACTAGTTACAAAATATGTAAGAGTATATGGCCATAAATTCTTGAAATTATCAAAAATATGTACATAAATTTTTATTTTATACATACATATATATACACACACACATACACACACCCATGATAATCAAGAGAGGGAGGGTGAATTGAAAATATATCCATGAATTTTTATTTTATACATACATATACACACACATACACACACCCATGATATTCAAGAGAGGGAGGGTGAATTGAAAATTTTGCTAGTCGGCTATCCAAGACAGGCAGTTCACTTACTTGCAGGTTAGTTCAATAGAAGATGATGATGATGATGATGATGATGACGACGACGACGACAATGACGATGACAAATTTTATACTAGTTTGGATCACTGGTGTGGTGCCTAGTCCAATCCTCTTGGTTTACAAGGATTTCCTGGTCCACCACTCAGACCATGAAGATAACTACTCAATCCACTGGTAAGTAAGCCTAACTCATAGGTTGAAACCTTAGGAAATGGACTTTCGCATGGAAGACAACCATAAGAAGTAAAAATTGACACAACAAGAAGGAGAAATACAAAACTGAAAAAATTACATACAAAAGTCTATACCAAGACCCGACATCAATTAATAATCAAGAATCTAATTAATAGAATAAGAGTACAAGGTGTCTACAAAATACAATATTAGAATAGACTATCTCTTAATAAAAAATCCCCAATCACCAAAATCTTCAGTTTGCTTTGCACTAAAGAAAGTCAACAACACGGAATGAATCACACTGCCATCTACAGGGGGCAGAAGTGTATAATATGAGCACCAAACAAATGATACTCAGCGGGCATAGGCCGATTGAATTCCACAGATAAAGCAATTATATATATAACATGAAAATAAAGCAAGTATAGCACAATTAATAGAATAATAGACAAAATAAGCAATAAACAAGATACACAGATGAAAAAAGGGGGACAAGAAGTGTACTTAGGAGAACTAGGTCTATTATCTACTAACATAAAAGATAGGTTATAAAGTCTAGTTGACAAGAGATGGTCAACAAAAAATACTAAATATAGCAATATATTTAACCTATCAATCTAAGGACTAATATATCACAATCTAAGAAGGGAAGATCACCTACAAATCAGAGAAGAAAAAAATTACACTTGCCAAAACTATCAAGATACTATGCAGATAATCATAGATAATATCAGACAAAATCTGCCAGCATCCCGTACTATTGGGAATACACTAAGAAACAAATAGAATCCGAATCGGGATCACATATTACAAAGGGACTAAGCAATAAATAATATACTAATGATGCAAGCGCATGTAATGCATGAAACCTCTTTGAAATGCATATCCACAAGTCCTTTTCATAATATCAACTCAGAAGTTTAAGTCAATGATAATAGAGATGATTTCATAATTCACGTCATATATATCATCATTTTCATCTTTCTATTACCTAAATCGTATCCACTAGAATAGATCACTAACCCTCAAGTTTCACATTGAAAGGAAATCAATACACTCAACCAGGGTTAAAACCCACTTCCTTTAATTTATCCAATAATCACTCCAATGACAATGTCTTCCCTTTTCACATCAAATTCGAATCACTACAATCTACTTGGAAATGAATTTACAATCACAATACTAAACTAACAACACCCAAATTAAGCAATTCAGGGAAAAGGAAAAAATCATCCAAAATTTAATATCGAAAATAGATGATGAAATCTGAAAATTTTTAGATAAAAATGTTCCTCTCATGATTTGGAAACCACCAGCGAAAATAAATTAGAAAATAGAGTTCAATGAGATCATAATTATCAATATCGTAAAAATCTCAAAATTCATGAAAATTTTCAATTTTCTCAATTGAATCTTCCAAATTTGATGTTAAAATCAAGGGTTAATTAATGGGTAATGATAAGAGAAGTGCAAAATACCTTTTTCAATCAAAAGCTTCCGAAAAATCAATCATAAGACATCGTAGCCAAGTTCTCAAAGTTTGAAAATGGAGAAAATGTTCAAAATGGGAGTGCAGAGCTCTAAAAACTCCCCTTTGATGTCACTATTTCAACACCCGATAAAAATCTCGGCCTTCGTTATAATGACCTATCAGCCGCTATAGCACCTTCACTTTTGCGACTCTCCATCGCTATGCCAAGCTCGCAATATAGGTCAAGTCGTTCTCTATAATGAGACCTACACCAGAATACAACAAAAATACTTTTTTAATATTTCTAGACTTAGAATCAAGCCTCGAAATTTGTTTAAAATCTCGTGCACACAAAACATATATCTGACCCCACTAAATTTGATGTTCCGGACTCAATGAAATCGTTGGAAATTAAATTTGAGGTCTCCTTGACCTGGAATCCAATTAGGCATCTTAATTGTAACTTAGGCCACTTGAAATATCAAAAAGACATCGGGACACTCAAAATTTATGACAAAGTTGCTTATAGCATAAAATTGCCTCCGGAGACCATTAGAACAATCAGAATACTGATCCAAGTACCGGAACTTAAAACATTGACCAAAGTCAAACCATGTCAAACTTTAACTTAATTTCCAACTCTAGACCTAAAATTTACATAGCAACACCAAATCAGATTTTTACAACTCTCCTAGATTAATTTTCATATTTTGAAATTAATGGAATCGACAGAATTTTGGTCTGACACTTAAATCTCCAAAAGACTCAAAATTTTAAAATTAGGCAATTCAAATCTAAAAAATTCAAACTTTCGCAAAAATCTCAACTTTGCACAAACGTTTTGAAAACCAACTTTTAGAACCAATCCAACGTGACTCAAGGTCACTGATGGGAGGAGCAAAAATAATAATTTTATCAAAAAAGTAAAAATATGACCTTAAGGGTCATTACATCTATGAAGCCTTTAAAAGACTAACTATGAAACAAGCATCGGGATAGGTTCATGACTACCTTAATTGAAATAAAATGACTAGAAAGTAAATACTCTAGAGCTCCTATGAATGTAGGAGGTCTCACTAATGCTAAGTAGGAAGCTAGATCTTCAACGATGCGCCTGTTGAGGATCTCTATCACCTGTATCTATATCATGAAATGATGCAGATAGAAACGATGTTAGTACATAAAATGTACGAGTATGTAAACGGACAAAAAAGAAACTCATATCAAGATGCTCAACTTTAAGACTTAACTCTGAAAGTAGCTTAACTCATAAACTATGCAATATAGAAAAACACATATTTTAACTGGTTAATGATGCAACTTAGTATGTAAAATATAATACTTTAAGCTTGGGGAGTTTCTCTAACTGACAATCATTATTGTGAGTTTTGTGATGATACAATATCTTGCTCATGTTGCTAGAGCCATTCATACCTTGCCACAGTAAGGGACGAACTTAACTTATGGATCCATTTAATAGGTCTTCTCAGAGATATGTGAGGATTCGTAAAAATTTTGATACAATCCTATCCTATATTGGCTACGTAGCTTATGAGTTTGAGTTTTTATATACTCTTACCCAAATAGATGCTCGATACTACTCCCGAAATATTATTTATTATGCTTAAAATTTGAAGTCAACATTCCTGAATAGTCTCTTTGAGACTTAGCTTAGCTTTAGTTTTTCTTAACTTATCACTTCTTCTTAAAGTTTTATGACCTAGATTTAATGAATACCTAAAAATATAAGTTAACTGTCAACTCAATTTCAAGATAATGTTTAAAGGTATTTATATGCATGCTAAAGAGTATGACTAAAAAAATTTCTATCTCAGTTCATGTTCAAATTCGAATTCATAAAATTAATGAAATTTATTCTCAAACTCAAGACAATGTGTGGCATAATTAAATTCAAGACTAACTTTAGAGTTTATATGAATATACATCATTAATTTCAAAATCTCAAACACATCAATGCATAAAATAAATACTTTACTTAAATTTGGTAAAAACTAGCATTAAAACTCAAGAATTTTCACTACAAAGGGATTTAAATTCACTAACATCTTAACATGGCTGAAAAGAAAAGGGTTAGGACAATGAGGACATACGTAGTCCAATATTTGGATTAGCCAGCTAGAATGAAGATTGGACAAGCAAATTTGGTTAGAATCCCTGAAACCCTAGTTTCTCCTCTTCTCTTTAATTCTTGTTTTTCGAAGTTTTGAGCATTTTTTAGGACAAGTAAATATTAAGTATTGATATGGGGAAAATTTCATTTCCAAAAAGATGTCATATAGGGCTAGAAATATAGAAAATGTCCAAATTACCCTCAATATAAAATTAAAAATCAACAAAAGAAAATACACAAGTCTGCGGTAAGGGCTTGTCTCTCTTTAGTTCATTTTTTCTGAAATTTTTCCAAGATGCAAAATTGTCCAAAATTTGGACTTGGCGTAGACTCTTCTTCCTTGCCAATTTTTTTTTCAAAATTTCATATCCAAAAATTTCACCTCGGTCTATATCACCGAATCTGATTCACCTTAACACATTTTTCTCAAATTATTTTCTTGGTGTTTGGTTTCATTTTGGTCCGGTCCTAGCTAGGATAGCTTAGGGTGTTCCAAAACTGACTATGTTTTCTTTAGAACAATTTATTTATGTTTTCTTATAGCTAAGCTATACTTTCTTTAAAGTTGAACATGCTTTCTTGCTAACTGTATGCAGGGGAGGCAAAATATACTTTTCTGAAACTCTTTCTAAAATAATGCATTTGATGTTAAATGTACTTTCTTGAAAGTTTTTTCTTTAAAAAAAGAAATGCAGTTGAAGCTAAATATACTTTCTTAAGATTCTTTTTGAAATACTTCATTAAAACTTATAATATACTTTACTCATGAAAATAATACATATGAAATACTATGATAATATTTTTAAATAACTTTAGCTAAAAAATGTTCATGCGGTAGAATAAGCATGAATTACAAATCAAAGATCATCAATGATATGAAGTAGAATAATTTAAAAAATAGGATCAACAATTAACACTTAGAAATTGAGAGAATTCGAAATCATAGACTTTAGGGTAAAAACCTGTCATGATCTGGTCCCAGTCATGATGGCGCCTGCAAGATCCCACCTACAGGCAAGCCAATTACACAACCCCAAGATACCTGTCCTAGTTCTCTCTAGTTACAATCATAATCGAAACGGTAACATAAACAATCGAAACCTACCCATAACTTGGAAGTTAACTCTATAGAGCTACAATAGATATCATATATATATATATATATATATATATATATATATATATATATAATTCAGTGCGCAACCATAATAATATACAAAACAAGGAGTGCACCTACAAATACATGACTCTACCATATCAGGCCAGTGTCGGAAAGCAAAAGATAGCCATCACCAGGAAGAAGACTGTGATGAAGCGAGAGCTGCCGGTGCTCACCCAAAAGAAGTCTCTTGTATGCTCCAAAATTCCCAACTCAGCAATTACGGATGGTACCTAGACCTGCACCATAGGAAGGTGCAAAAATGTAGCGGTTGAGTACCAGAAAGAGTCACCAAATAGGCATTACTGGCCGACCGAGTGAAATACAGTAAATCCAGAAGAGTCAAATATAAAGAACTGCAGCAGGTCTAGCCATATTGGAACTCAAATCAAGGAAACAACATGTCTGGAGAGCCTCAAACCATAACGGAGCCAAACAAGGAGATGAACAATGATAACTGAACCAACCCAAGTAATGAACAATGATAACCTGAAGCAACCCAAATGATGAACATCGATACCAACTAACAAAAACAATGTAGGCTCATACCACAACTATGCCCAACTGAAGTATAGTGTTGTACGTGGGTGCAAGGCCCTAGTATCTATACCTGTATGCCAACTGGGCCCCATACGCCCAAAAGGTACACCCACACACAATACTGGTCAATTGAATCATAATAGAACCCAACTCCCAACATCACATGATCATAGGTCAGTTGTACATGGGTGTAAGGCTCTAGTGTCTAAAGCCTGAATGCCCCTTAAGCCTTCATAAGCCCAGAAAGTACCCATTCACAATCAAGGTGTGAATAAATATATGGATCCACGGGTAATCATTCATGGGGATTCACCTCAACAACCACAAGTAAACCGAGTCCTCGTCCTTTGCTGGCACGTGGCACTCGATTCAAAATATACATGCTTAATGGTGGGACGTGTCCCTCGCGGGAGAAAGAACCCCCCTCGCATAAGCAATAGTGTCAAATCTTAGAATATCAATCATAGGCCCTCTGGAATCAATGGGACCTTTTACCTAAAATATTAATCAACAGGACCTAGCCCCAAATATAGTCAATTGGGTCCCAGACAAAAAATATCAGCAAGTGCTCGGACATCTTTAGAATTGGGAGCCTGGCCATAGACACTCGGACGTGACCACTAGAGAATGGGACCATGAGGTGCATCACCTGGGGTCTCAAACAGTTGGACGTGACCACCAGAGACATTAACTCTAGGGTGTGTGATCTAGATCTCAGAGTGTAGAACCAGTTAATCTCTCTCTAGCTTATCCAGATTTAGATCCCCCAAACACATTATCTCTCTAAAAAAGAATCATCCCCCATCGAACCACAAACAACTAGGACCTCTCTCAAATACCACAAATACCCTAACTTCGGATGAAAAGAACTAGTGCACAATAATTATTAGCAATACATCAAAGTATATGTGTCACAGATCACTATAGAATCATGTCCAACAAAGGCCAAGATGCCATAACCTCGTCAACCAAAAGTTCCCAAAGTAAACCAAACCCAGCAAAGTCGTATCTATGCCATGATCTAGCCACAGTATAGGGTGCCAGTCCCCAGGACTAATCCATAAAGCTAGTGTCTTATCACAGGCAGCCCAAGAAGCCCGTAGCTTATAAACTACACCTTGCTAATAGGGCCACACTCCCGTCTCTAACCTGCCAGTGACTCAGTAGCAATGCATTTTGTGTCACAAGTCATAAGGCTCTTTTAGGAGTACAAGTGTAATCGTTCCTAGAACATGGTGTGTTTCTTCACTCATTAGCCAGTAGCACAAGTAAATAACAAATAATAGCAGTAAACAGGATCATATAAACCCCAAGGCAACACGGAATCATGTTTAATCGGGAAATTCTACCACAAGTACTCAGAACAGATGTAGACAACTGTAGCCACATCATACATATATATATATATAACAACCACCAGAACCCCTAGAATCAAATATAGATATTGGATTCAGTGCGCAGGGTAGCATGTAATCACTTGTCAGCCTAATAAACTAGCATATATTGGTAGCCTCAGACCATACACACATATAAGCAAGAGTTGAGGTCACTGTACATACCTTTCACATGTTCGCAGCTCCAGCCAGCCTCTTTCAAGCCCTTTTATAGTCATATAATGTAAGAATTCAGGTAATATAGCAGCTACAGCCAACACAACCCTCAATACAACAACGACCGTTCCATTACATTACTATATATACTAAGAGGGAGTTGAAGCAGCTCAAGCAGACAGCACGTCGACATGCCTACTTGAGCTGTCTGCTTCCTCTTATACATTATGCTGGACCTACAAAAATAATTTGGGGATTTTTTAATTGAATCTTTTTAAAGCAGCTGCTTAGTAATTTTACAATATTACCCCTAACAACTAATTTTCACAATTGAAGGGCCTATAAAAATATTTCGAAGATTGTTTAATTTAATTTATTAAAAGGAGTTGCTTAGTGATTTTATGATATTGCCCCTTTTTAGAGTAAAAATTTAAAATCATTTAATCATTAAACTATAATTAATTAATATTGATAATATTTATTGACATCTAATAAAATAATTAAACAATGTTTAATTATATCATTAAAAATAATTTTGTGAATAACTATTAGGCCCGTGCATTGTACTGGATTCAGTTACTAGTCATATATATACAATACACATATAACTTCCACCATATACAACATATAATCCACAACTCAATCCATAAACAATACATTTGTACATATCCCAGCTGAAAAACACATGTATTTCAACTCAGTCTAAGGTGTAGAGGAACCTAGCCTACCTGGCAGACGATTCCTCAAATTTTGAGTCAATCCACCTAAGTCTTTCCCCTTCGAATTACTTCCCGACTTTTTTCAATTGTCAAAACATAAGTCACAGGATAATTACGACTGATTCGCTTGTAAAATCTCAGGAAATTGATGAAAAATTACATTTATTATGATTAAAATAGAGAAAAATGAGGACCACACCCAAAATGCCGAACCAAATCCAGTAAAATGATCTGTACATTACCCCGAGTCCATAGCCAGAAATTGAACCCAAAGTAGATCCCAGAAGAAAGTGAAACATCTCAAATATAAAGTTGCATTTTTTATAGGAAAATATTTCTTACACAACTTCTTGGGAAAACTCAACAAATATATAGCCAAATTAACATGAACCAAGCATATCACAACATGCCAGTCAAAAAATAGAACAATGTAGACACATATGTCACTTAATTCCATTGAGAAATGATCGAGATATCGCAATGTAAAGTTTTCACTCAATTTCGATATATGATCCGCAAAATAAATAAGATTTACCTCGAAATACGTACCAAAATTAAATTCCGACACTTCCATGGTGTTTCTTACGAAAATTTGAAACCCAGAGATTTTACCTTGAAATATTGGGCGGATCCCAAATTTGACTTCACCAAGGCATTCCTTGCAAAAATCCGAGGCGTACAGACCTTTAATCACCCAAATCATATTAAAAATGCTCCCAAAATTGCCATGTCAAGTCGGAGAAAACATGTATATGGTAGCACCAGGTCATGCCACGTGGTAGCCCCAGACATGCCATATCACTCCCTTTTTTCCTTAACCATGCAATCCATATTCCCGCTGTCTCAGGCTCGTTCGAATTCCAATTTTTGTAAAGGAACTATGTAACCCTATGGATTTTGACGTTCCAGATCTAACAGTGCAATCAGATTTCCAATGGGGCTTCTTAAGATAAAGTGAGGGTCCTACCTCTTTATCAGCAACTTTTAATAGAAGGCCCCGGGGGGAGGGTAAAATCGTATTTGGACATCTCGCGTATCAAACAAAGGGTCATCCTAGACCAAAATTGACATTTTGGAGCTAATCGCACAATCAAAATTCTCGTTCGATGCATGATTCCTAAAGGGGTGTTGACTGAGTCAACTATTAATCGATTCTGGCGGCTAAATTATAAGCCACGATATAAATGTACTAGACATGCTCCTAGCCTAATTCGACAGTTCTGGAGCTAATGGAACCATTAGAATTCTATTTCGAGGCCGTTTACTAGGATTTTATCTAAAAATTTATTTTACAAGTATAACTTCCCAGTTAACTAAAATATCTACATAACTCTCACATAACCCAACCAATAGCCATCCTAATAGTCTCCACAAATCCCTAATGGCCCGAGGTCATTACACACAGAGCTCAAATCAATTAAATAATCGCTATCCATAGGAATGATCTGGAGGGTCATTACAACATCCCCCACTAATAATACTTTCATTCGTGAAAGTACGAATGCAGGCATACCTGCAGGCTTCAGTCCACACCATTAGTGTATCAATCAGAAACATGCTCTGTATCCCATAATAGACCAAAAATAACCCATAGGATAACCAAATAATGCCAGGCCACGGCTAACATACTCATATTCACACACAAGGCCTAAACCTCTTCCCTTTCCTGTCCAATCCACCCGACAGTGCCACTAAACATTCACCGATGCAGCAAATGCCCAATAGGCCATCCACTCAAAGGACTCCTAGTACCTCCCTTCATACCCAGACATTCGTATATCACTTCTCAAACATGATGTTTAGTAGCTATTAACATTCAACCTCATTATGTAGTGTTTAACAATCAATCCTTGGCAAGAACTACAACAGCAGCCACCAGTGCTTATGGGTCACCAAATTCATGCTAAACAACATAGTAGTTAGCCCAATAAGCAAATTTATGCTACACAACATAGTAGTTAGCCCAATAAGCATAATCAGCCACTCATAATGGCCATACTAGATCTGGGTATGACCCCTATAATATTTTCCACCAAAACCTCCCTCGACAATATCTAATGATCATCTAACTCATGAAATCATACTGGAGTACGGGTAATTCATCAAGAATTCAATGGCACAGTGACACACAAAAAATAGGATGTATAACAAAATAAGCTAGAGGTAGGGCTAACTCAGACGTGATCGGTCTAACCCATTTCGAAACCTCAATAGGGCTGATATATCGAGGCCAAGCTCACTTCGCCTTCCAAATCCACATGACTTTTCTTAGGGGTGACACCTTTAGAACCGATTTTCCCCAATCTCAAACTGTACAAACTAGCATCCATGGTTGGTATAACCTTTGGTGCCGACTCGAAGCTATCTTTAGTATATCCCGAACACCCCGAACCCTAGTTAAGGCATCCTATAATAAATCTATACCATATGGACCCACTTTTGTAGGCTCAACCCAACCAACTAGAGTACGACATCGGCAACCACATCACAGAAACAAGTCAATCCGACCCCAGGGTAATATTAAAACCGAGGCCCTCCAACAATATTGCTCGAGTCTCATATCACAATCTCTAAGAACCACTATACCAAATCCCCCACTAATAAAAATAAACCTTCTACTACCTCAATACTTGACCTAGGATAAAAGAAACTCGAAATCCATACTCAAGTAGGTGATAAGCTAAGAAATATATCTAACACTGTAAAACAATAACCTAAGTACTAGGTTACCCGGCAAAATGACCAATACTCCCACTGGCAAGCCTAGTCAAGAATTCAGATAACACATTCTCAGCCAGCTAACAATTGTAACAAGTTCCCAGGGCAAAGTGCATGGCAGATCAGCTAATAACATAATGATATCCCATATGACAATAGACAATCCACCTAAGCCCCAGGTATAGTATTTATCTCATAATCCAGTCACCCAAGGGTTAGGTGAACCATATATCAACAGAATCATAATCGTAGAGGCACAAAGTATAGCTAGGGGTATAACTGACAACCGACCTCTCAAATGTGGTGTACACCAGTATCAGACTACCCACTCCTATAGTCAATTATAGAAAAAGTCATATGCATAAATCATAAGGTTTTGACTTACATTCAACCTCCAACATGCTATAATCGTAATATAGGTGATAATTACTCAGAACCCCATTAGATATAGCATACCCATCCATATTAGGAAACCCAATAGGTCAAACCAATAATTAAATAATCGAATATGGATATACAAAGAGCACCAATGCTTAGCATTACCTAAGACACAACTTATCTCACCTTTGAAATCTTTGTTAGGAGTGTTCACAACCCACACAACATTTAATTAGTAGTTGACATACAAATACATAATTTTGGACCCAATAACATCTCCCATAGTAAGATGCATAGCCATCATCAACTATGCAATGGATCACGAAGCGTTTCTCTGAGGCTCTCACAATCTCACTGCTTGTAGGCTCCCTATCCAATTGTCAAAACTCGAGGGCATCCTGCCCTGCTCAATAGGCTCTGGGGCTGTTCCCTATCTAGCACTGATGATGCAATACTTCCTTTGCCTGGAATCTAACCTCTATGCAACATCCACACATGGGAACGAATGAAGCCAAATTCTTATAAATCGAAGAACCATCAAAAAGATGCACAACAAGAACCAACAACGTAGGAAAGTTCCTAAATATCCCATAGCCTCTTGGAGATATGTCACGGACATCTACCAACCCATCCACAGAACTCTACTAAATTGTAGTTGTGTATAGTTAAGACCAGTGAACATTAAGCTCTGATACCGCCTTGTCATGACATGATCTCAGTCATAATGGTGCTTGCTAAATCTGACCTATAGGAAAGCCAATTACCCAACCCCAGGGTACCGTCCTAGTTCTCTCTAATCACAATCATAACTAAAATAGTAACATAAATTATAGAAACCTACCCAGAACCTAGAAGTCAACTTTATAGAGTTGTAATAGACACAAAGACATATCATATACATATATCAATAACCATAATAATATACAAAATCGGGATTGCACCTACAAATACCTAAATCTACTGTACAAGGCCAATGTCGAAAAGAAAAAGATGGCCATCACAAGAAATGAGACTGTGATGAAGCTAGAGCTGTTGGCGCTTACTCAAATGAAGTCTCCTATGTGCTCCTAAATCCCCAACTCAGAAATTATGATCTATACCTGGACCTGTACCATGGAAAGATACAAAAATGTATGGTATGAGTACCAAAAAGAGACATTCAGTAGGCATCATCAACCGATCGAGTGAATTATAGTAAATTGAGAAGAGTCAAATATAAAGAACTACGACAAGTCTAGCCAAATCGGATCTTAAATCAAGGAAACAAACATGTCTGGAAACCCTCAAACCATAACTGAGCCAACCAAGGAGATGAACAATGATAATTGAACCAACCCAAATGATTAACAACGATAACCTGAACCAATCCAAGTGATGAACGTCGAAAGCAACTGAAGAAAACTGTGTAGGCTATACAACAACTACCCCCAACTGAGGCATAGTGTTGTACGCATATGCAAGGCCCTAGTATGTATGTCTATATGCCAACTAGGTCCCATAAGCCCAGAAGGTACATCCACACACAATACTAATCAATCAAATCATAACAGAACCTAAGTTCCAATATCACATGATCATAGGTTGGTTGTACGTGAGTGTGAGGCCCTAGTGTCTAAGTCTGAATGCCCCGTGAGCCCTCATAAGCCTAGAAGGTACACCCACAAAAAATTAGGGTGTGAATAGCTTTGTGGATCCACGGGTAATCAATTACGAGGCCTCACCCCAACAATCACAAGTCAACTGGGTCTTCGACCTTGTTCCCACATGTGGCATCCAACCTAAAATATACATGCGTAATAATGGGACGTATCACCTATGGGAAAAGAATTGCCCTTGCATAAGCAATAATGTCACAACTTAGAATATCAATCATGGGGCCACACCCCCAATGTGGAATTGATGGTGTCCATGACCCAAAATATCAGCAAGTACTCAGACCTCTTCAAAATCGGCACCTAGTCTTGGACTCTCAGACGTGACCACTAGAAAATGGGACCATGGGATGCGTCACTTGAGGTATCAAACACTAGGACATGATAATCGAAGACTTGAAGTACAGGGTGCATCATCTAAATCTTAATCTCTCTCTAGCCTATCCGTATTCGAATCTTCCAAACATATCATCTCTCTCGGCAAGAATCATCCCCCATTGAACCACGCATAACTAACACCTCTCTCAAATACCACAAATACCCCAACATCAGATGCAAAGAACTCGTGCACAATAACTATTAGCAGTACATCAAAGTATATATGTCACAGATCACTATAGGATCATGTCCAACCAAGGCCAAGTATACTATAACCTTATCAACCAAAAGTTCCCAAAGTAAAAATGGACAACCATAGGTATATCATAAATATCCAGGATAACCAAACCTAGTAGAGTAGTATCTATGCCAGGATTAGGCCACAAAATGACATATAGTCAACAAATATTCTCACAACCAACCAATCTTAGTAGCATCAGGCCACGCACCCATACAGACACAAGTCAAGTAAGAACACATACTTGTTTTATGGCATTAGTCGATACTCGGCCCTTACCTTCCCCTTCCCCATGTAAAGGAACACATAGGACAGTATCAATGTAACCTAAGCTAAGGCCCAAGAGGCTAGACAATCAGAAGGAAGTCATCTACTAAGAACCATATTGCAGCTCAACTATTATAAAGGATATCTCCTAAGGGAACCATGAGCTAGCCCACTAATAATGTACCTTTCTCAAAAAAAGGTGTGAGTACCTAAGAATATCCCATGTAGCTAGTGTCTTATCACAGACAGCCCAAGAAACCCATAGGTTATAAACTTGTCACGCCCCAAGAGGGTACCCTCAGCATGGCCGGTACTCAGAGACTATTGTTAGCCGCTAAACAAACCACTTGGCCTCCTCACATTCATTCAATCATGACTAACAACAGAAGACATAAATGATCGAGAAATACTTAATGAAGGGCAATAATTGTCATGAACCAAACCTCATAAGCCGTGACTAGTGCTCGGATGGGCACCAAACACAATTACAGAACCAAACCTACTGTCAAATCTGATCCAACATGTCTAAAATTTTTAAGGAAAATTTCCAGACAGATTTACTTATACTCTACAGATTATCCGAAAATGACCTGTATATCAAATGATGCCGACAAAGAAATTTCCAATCAGCTTTACTTATACTCTGCAGATTATCCGAAAATGACCTGCATATCAAACGATGCTGACAGAATCCAAACGGAATCAACAGAATATCATATATGCAAATAGGGGCCAACAAGGCTGCTATGGCGGGTATAACCACCTATCAAACACACCAAATGTCTTATGCAGGTCGACTCAGACAAACTGGGCATAACCCACAAGTGTATGTATCCACAGACCTCTAACGGACTGACAGAATCATAAGACGGGACAGGGACCCATCGTACCCCAAATATATATATATATATATATATATATATATATATACATATAATGGAATAAACGAACGTATACATATAAAACAAAAGTAGGCTCCAGAATAGGGGAGCACTTCAAATCGCAGAAGGATGTCCTAAGCTGATGAGTCACCCACTCTGTATCAGAACTTGCGGGCATGAGCGCAGCCCCCGAAGCAAAAGGGGTCAGTACGAAGTATGTACTGAACATGTAAAGCAGAAAGTATAGAATATAAATCGGAATAGTAATTAAATCAAAAACATAGTAAGCTGATGCGTATTCGAAATATCAAAATACTTACTTTGTACAGAACATAAATTGGAAAAGTAATTAAATCAGAACCATAGTAAGCCGATGCATGTACAAAATATCAAAATACATACTTTCCAAAATACCAGAAGCATATCCAAATATCTAAATGTTTACTTTTTAAAAATACCAAACCATGCCTAACAGACCGGAATGATGGTGCCTCCAGGCACGCGCCATCCATAGCGTAACACCAGAAAGTTCAAATCTCTGATCCAAATCTCCGTCACATATCACGAATATAGGAGAAGTGAGCCAGGGCGATCTTCAGCCCTGCATCCTAGTAACACTCTGATCCAAATCTCCGTCACATATCACGAATATAGGATAAGTGAGCCAGGGCGATCTTCAGCCCTGCACCCACGTGAGCCAGGGTGATCTTCAACCCTACACTCACAAATCATAATGCCAACATATCAAAAGCCCAACGCCTTATAACCCCAGTCTAAGTAAAGTCAGCCCATGGGCAAACCAACCCACTATATTCAGCCTAACATCGGAATGTGTGTGTGTATATATATATATATATATATATATATATATATATAATAATAATACGCATGACAACAACCGACTTGGGAACTGGTGAACGATATCATAATAGGCAGGAATAGAGTCGTGATAATCATATGCATAAAAATCAGTATCACAAGTCCAAAAATCCGTAAAATATTTATTTTCAAAAATAAAATATTATTTATTTCAAATTCTTTCAAAATAACCAAAATCACCTAAAAGGCCGTCACGGGTCCTAAGGCCGATGGAAACCCGAACTGGCCTAACTTACGACGAACATACTCATCTTAAATCACACAAACTCCTACGAGGTATTTCAAAATGGTTTTCGAGGCAATCCGAGCTTCCTATCAAAAGTTACGGACATTTATAGTTTCCAAAATCATTAAAACATAAACTCTTGCAAAATTTAACAAAATTTTACATATTCTTGCAATCTATAAATTTTCAAATACATAGGAGTCAATATTTTGGACAAATTAACATAAGAGTGCCAAGGAAAAAAGACGGACCATACATAAGCTCGGATTGTGGGAATAGAGTTCGTACCATAACCTATATTTTTCTTAGACATGCCAAAAAGTAGGATAGCTTTACATACCTCAAACTCCCTCCAATTCAATCCAAATGTAAGCTAACTCCAACTTACGCTTCAGGATGCTCAAAGTCTACAAGTAATTCACAACAATGCCAAATAATTAGGTAAAGACTTCTTGGCGTTAAATTCCAAATTTACCCTTAATTCTATGAATAATTCGGCAGCATTTCCCCTTAAAAATATGCTACCCCGAGAATCCAACTCGACTCAAATCAACCAACAACAACAACCCACAATATTAATAATCAATTTCAAATGCCACAATAGCCACAATAACACTAATTATCATCATGAAACAATATGTCNCCCCGAGAATCCATCTCAGCTCAAATCAATCAACAACAACAACAACAACAATCCACAACCTCAATAGTCAATTCCAATGTCAATATAACAACAATAATGCTAAATATCATCATTTCATCACATTTATAAAATCAGGAAGCATACTCACATATACATTTAGATGACTCCCAATCATTCCTTCACTCCATAATGATCATAATATACTAATAGGCATTAATTCAAAATTCTAACACTTCACATATATACTTAGATGATTTCTAATAATTTCTTCACACTACAAGGATCATATTACACTAATGAAGCATCAATCCATAATTCCAACTCAACATAACACCATATAACATACATGTACCCATTTGGGCCCAACACTCCCCATAAACATGTAAATGATTTCCAAATTTTTTGCTTCACCCTATAATGACCATATTACACTTAACTAAATATCAATTCATAAACTCCAACATAATACAACACTACACAATATGTACATGACTACACTACTTCAACATCATCATACACTACTTACTTCAAATATGCCATATCTCATGATTTTCGTTCATTTTAACATACTACAACATATATATAACCTTCGTAACACATAAAACAAGATTAAATCATACCTTTTTCCACTTCAACTCCTTAAATGAGCTAGGGTTGCCAAAGTGAAGAATAAAGGCTTATCTTGCTCCAATAACACCTTCTAGCTACTTAGGGGCCTCAATATAGTAGATTTGTAACATCAAAATAATTTGGGAAAGGCTAAAAAAGATTTTGGATTTTTCTTTGACTAGGTCGTATGTTTCCATGAGGAAGTCTTCAACTTGTTCTTGTGTTTGCTAAAAAAATTTCTAAGTGTAGATTAAGAGAAGATAAGGCCATCACACATATATATACCACAAGTCTTGGCCAAGTGTGCATGACCCACATCACACTTGGACCAATTAAAACTCAACACCAATCAAGTGGGTCCCACCTTATCTTCAAGAACTTTTTTTCAAAAATTCTACTTTGGCCCCAAACTTTCCAAAAATATCACTTTGGTCCTAAACTCTCCAATAATGCCACATTAGTCCTAAATTTTCATAATGGTTCCAATGCACAAAAATAGGGGTTCTAGCATCCTCCCTCCCTTTAGAACATTCGTTCTCAAATGTTAAACCAGTCTTACAAACCACGTGAACAACTTAAGGGAGTTTCCTTTCCATTTGCTTTTTAGCTTCCCAGGGGGTCACCCATCCTAGTACTACTCTCGCCCAAGCACGCTTAACATCGAAGTTCTGATGGGATCCAATGCGTTAGTGCTGGTATGATCGCATCCGAGGATTTCCCTTCAGCTATCACATCACAATAATACATTCAGGGCGATCTTCGGCCCT
>DF368329.1:2801-17319 GCA_000787875.1 Solanum virginianum
AATACACATATATCTCAAGATAGAGTGTCTCACACCGTATATATATATATATATATATATATAGACACATACACACACACACAAAACTTAAGATCGGGTGTTGCAGTTTGACATGATATACATATATCTCAGGATCGGGTGCCATTTTCGGCATGATATATGCATATATAGTTGTTGCCAACACCTACATCAATACACCTATCAGCCCCTGATTATGTGTGGGTATACTTTCTAGGCTTACGGGGGCTCAGTTGGTATACAACCATATATATTAGGACTTTACACCCACATACAACACCATACTGTGACTGTGTGACAATTGTCATATGGTTATGCTCGGGTTTTCTCAGTTGGTTTCGTCATACATTGTTTGATCCGGCTCAGTTGGTCCCTTCCATTTCTACTTGGTTGGTTCTTTTAGTTCTGCTCAGTTGGGTTCTCCAGATTCCGCAAATATATTTGACACATCAGCATCATTGGATATTATTCGGGTTATTCAGTTGGGGTACTGTGATTCTTCAGACATGCTTGTCCTTTGACCTGGGTTTAAATAGCTAGCACTACAGAATCTCTGTACATTTGTTCTTACCATATTTACTGTATTTCACTCAGTTGGTTGATGATGCCTATTGGGTGCCCTTCACTAGTAATCACCCCCTACTTTTCTATATCTACTCGTGGTATAGGTCCAGGTATGAGCCATGCCTGTTGATCTAGGGGCTTGTAGATGCTTCAGGAGACTTTGGTGAGCACCAACAACTTTGGGATATTCTATAGTCTACTTATGTTCCATGAGCTGTCTTTTGTATTCAGACACTAGCCTTGTATATGTATAGTTTAGATCTATGTGTGTAGGCTTCTTTTTTGGTCGTGTATCTATATATCTATATCTTATTTTGAGTCTATAATAGCTCTGTGCAGGAGACTTCAATGTTTTAGGGTAGATTGCATCCTTGGCTTTTATTGGTTATTGTTAGCTATCATTATGCCTAGCTGCTAGGACAGATACCATGGGTTGGATTAACTTGCCTGTATGTTAGATCTTTTATAGGTTATTGTTAGCTATCATTATGCCTAGTTGCTAGGACAGATACTATGGGTTGGATTAACTTGCCTGTATGTTGGATCTAACAGGCACTATTATGACCTGAAAGATCAGGTCAAGACAAGTACATGGTCAATAACTCTTGTGTTTTGGCCCTAGGACTTCCAAACAACAAGTTTAGACCCAAGGGATAGGTTTAACGCTATCACATTATGTCTTGATTTATTAGATGCTCTATAACTCTTGCCTTAGAGGTAAGACTTAGACGAAAAACTTCACAACTTAAGCCTATGGTTAATTCTTGACAACTACATTATGTTTTGACTTATTGTATAGATAACTTTTGCCTCTTAGTCCAAGGACTTCAAATAACAAATTTAGCCCCATGACCAAGACTTGACATATCGCATTTTATTTTGATTTCTATAACTATTGTTGAAACTCCTCTTATGTGCTTCTGAAATACTCTATATCGTAATTCTTACATATCTCAGAATCCATGCATGATTTTAAAAATCTGACTTCATATTCTCGATTAAGGGAAAAAATTGAGTGGGAGATGGGTGGAACACGAATTTTAGAAGATCCATAGTGAAAAATAATTTTTGCTAATTTTACGAACTCCAGTGGTTGTCCGTGCCTAGGCCACAACACACCTGGGATGCGGACTAGTGTAATTGTGCCTGCGCATCTGGTCCGCGTTATGCTTGGCATGCGAACAAGTGTAAAATTTTCCCTAGTTTTCTTATTTCATCCAAGGGCATTGGGGTAATAACCCGATGCCCATTTAAACGTGAAACCTTCCATACTTAGTCATTTTTCAACTCTAGAACTCTCAAAACTCTCTCCAAGACTTTACTAAATCTCTCATTTCAAATTCAAGGATTTCAAGCTCAATTTTGGGACTCAAGGACCCATCTCAAGCATTAACTTTCCCCAACTCAATTTTAAAAAATTCAAGGTTTGAGGTATGTGAGTTTCTTTTGAGGGTACCTTTCACCCATGAAGCCAAACCTCTTCTCTTTATCTATTTTCATGATTTTAATGTTAAATATTTTGTGGGTAAACTTTATTATACATTATAAACTTAATTTAAGGTTGGATTCTACAAGGACTATATATGGATGAATATCTATTTAAACTTATTCTATGAATTTATTTATGACTATTGAGACTATACATGAATATTGTGAACTTTTGAGATGGATTTCATGATACCCATTCTAAGGGTTTTACTACTAAGGTTGGTGGGTTGTTCTACATGAATTTAAAGCGGTTGATGTTACTCCCTCGTGATTCTTACTCTCTATGCATTGCATGATTTTGTACAAGTATCATGAATCCACTATGTGTTTGATAAAATGACATGACAAGAATCTTTATAATGTTGATGAACTATTGCATGATTTACAAGTCAAGTGATTTCAAGGTGATTATGGGCTCCCAAGCATGTATTTAATTCATGAAAGTATCTATGATTTTACAAATGACAAGTTGAGCCCTATTTCAAGATTGTTACCTCTTATGAGCAATTCATGTCAAGTTTAGGATCAAGCATGATTGTTATTTTACCCTCATATTCAATTTCAAGTAAGCTCACTAATAGAGGTCAAACAGGTAAATGAGCTACTCTTATCAAGTTATTCATGTTATTACCAAAGTTATAATTATTTTAAGTATTCCATGGGATTAGACTTAGCACCGATTGAGGCTTTAGATGGGGGCTCGACTCAAGAGGTCCTTATATAAAGTCTTTTGTCTCTAAACTGTGTACCACCATAGGATTATGTTATTTTCCCTAAAAGGACCTTTGCTAGTGGATCCATCTAGTCATGTTATCATGTTTGGTTTACCTTGGCAAGGAGACCACACTTAGTCGAGGGGTGTCATGCCCAATCACCTCACTAAGGAGGTGTCAGGCCTTGGATTCCAAGTAGTAGCTTGCTTGGTCTATGTTGGTTGAGGTCTCTTCCAATATATGTATATGATGCAAGCTAACTATTTTATAAACATGTTTTACTACAAGCATTGATCATCCATGTCATATTGAAATTGTATCTATTGCCTATATGTATGCATCTTGAATGATATGACTTATGTTTTTTGTTTCATTGCATCCCGTATACTTAGTATATTCAAACGTACTAACACATACTCTATGCCTACATGATATCACCATGTAGGAACCGGAGCTCATTTTGATCATCCACCTCTGTATGGCTAGTTCAGTTCTTTGGAGAAAGCTCTGGTGAGTCCTCACTCCGAGGACACTATTTATTTTCCTTTCACGTTATATTGAGACATTTACTATCTTTGGATATTTTTTACTTGAGGGTGAGCACGGGGAGTGTCTTGACCCTGCTCCATTCCATGTAGAGGTGTTGTTGGATGATATGGTATTCTATGTATTTGAGTTTGACTCTTCTTATGTAATTTGATTATGAAAGACTTCCTTTAGCCACATTTTCTTTTTTATAATTGACTCTTGGTATTGTCTTACTTTACTTCAGCAACCAAGGATGTGAACATGATATGGTAAGAGGCTTGTTTGGGTTGCCTTCGAACTTCCCATTCTTCATGTCATGTGTAGGTCCTAGGCTTGGATCATGACAAACTTAGTATCAGAGCACTAGGTTGCTAATGGTCCTCGGACATCTAACACACCATATCAATTAGAGTCTTATTTATGGTTGTGAAGTGCGCCATAACTATAAATATGAGGCTATGAAGCGTTTTAGGAAATGTTTCACTTCTTCATGATTTATCTTATGCTTTAGGTATAAAGGTAAGGCTTTCCCCCTAACAAATGCTCTTTTTCTCTTGTAGGTCATGCTGATACGAAGAGGAAGACTAAGAAGAGCCCGTACACCCGAGGAGCAATCAACCCCTCCTGCTCCTCAATCTCCTCAAGATGGAGGGTGGCCCAACATGAGTTTCGAGATGCCATCTCTATGTTGGCCTGTGCTATGACCAACCAAATGAACTAAGGGGCCCAAGCTCCTCATGCTCCCACTCCGACCTCAAGGGTGAGGGATTTGACAAGGATGAACCCTCTAGAGTTTCATGGGTCCAAAGTGGATGATGATCCCCAAGAGTTGATCGATGAGGTGTATAAGGTGCTATCTATCATGGGGGTAAATTTAGAGGAAAAAGCAGAATTAGAAGCCTACAAATTCAAAGTGTGACCCAAATTTGGTTTACTCAATGGAAGTTGGAAAGGAGAAATGATGATGCCATTCCTTGGGAGGAATTCAAAGTCGCCTTCCTCAACCAGTTCTTCCCTGTTGAGTTGAGAGAGGCTAAAATGATGGAGTTTATAAATCTTAGGCAAGGTTCCATGAGTGTGAGGGAGTATACCCTAAAATTCAATAAGCTCTCAAAGTATGCTCCTCACTTGGTTGTCGATCCTCAGGCAAGAATGAACAAGTTTATGTCGGAGGTGTCCGACATGGTGAATAAAGAATATCATACCGCTATGCTAGTGAGTGATATGAACTTGTCTCAGCTTATGACATGTGCCGAACAACTTGAGTGGGAAAACATGAGGAAAAGAAGAATTAGAGAGTCCAAGAGGGCTCGGTTTGAGGGTGGCTTCCAAGGTACCAAGGGTGGTCACTTCCAATAAGGCCACAAGTTCCAAGGCCAAGGGTCCTCCAATGTTCCCAATAAGAGGTTTACTAATGATGGGGTGCCTAACCCAAGGTTCCAAGGCAATAATGGTAGGATGACTAATCCTAGGTGCCAAAAGTGTGGGAGAAACCATTGTGGTTCATATTTGATGAACTTTAATGCTTTTTTTTGGTTGTGGTGAAGTGGGTCATAAGGTTTCTGATTGCCCTCATGCTCAAAACAAGGGTATAGATAGTCTTCCTCAAGGCCATGGTCATAATATGGGTCAAACACCGAACGGAGGCTAATAAGGGGGTGCTCCAATGCAAAATCAGTTCTATCCTCCTCAAGGGAGGAAAGAAGTGGATGAGGTGCTTGATGTTGTTACCGGTATATTAAAAGTTTTTGATTATGATGTGTATGCGTTGATAGATCTAGGTGTCACTCTTACTTTCATTACTCCTTTTGTTGCCAATAAACTTCATGTGTGTCCTGAATTTTGTGTGAACCTCATAAAGTGTTCACGGGTGAGTCCATTATTGCTAAAAGGGTCTATAGAGATTTTATAGTGTCCATATTGCATAAAGTCTTGCCTTTTGATTTTGTTGAACTTGACATGGTGGATTTTGATATCATTCTTGGGATGGATTGGTTACATACATATCATGCTTCTATTGATTGTAGGACCCATAAAGTTAGATTCCAATTCCCTAATGAACCCGTCCTTAAGTGGAAAAATTGTAATGTGGTGGTCAAGGGTAGGTTCATTCTTGTCTTAAAGCCTAAAAGTTGATTTCCAGGGTTGCATTTACCATCTTGTAACGGTTAGGGATGTTGAGTCTAAAGCCCTTCCTTTTGAGTTGGTTCCGGTGGTTAATAAGTTTCTTGATGTCTTTCCGATGAGCTTTCTAGTATTCCTCCTGAAAGGGAAATAGACTTTGGTATAGACTTCCTTTTCGATACACAACCTATTTCTATTTCTCCTTATCATGTGTCCCCAACGGAGTTGAAGGATTAATTGAAGGATTTGTTGGAGAAGGGTTTCATAAGTCCAAGCAAGTCACCTTGGAGTGCACCCATGTTGTTTGTAAAGAAAAAGCATAGTTCTCTTTGAATGTGCATCGATTACTAATAGAGTCACCATAAATAACAAGGATCCTCTACCAAGGATAGATGACTTTTTTGATCGGGCACTTTAAATTTGTGGTAATATCTTTTGGCTTGACTAATGCATCGACATTATTTATGAATCTCATGAATAGGGTCTTTAATCCTTACCTTGACATGTTTATGGTGGTCCTTATTGATGATATATTGATTTATTCCTGAAGTGAGGAAGAACATGTGAATCATTTAAGGGTGGTATTGCAAATTTTGAGGAATAAAAGGTTGTTTGCTAAATATGAAAAGTGTGAATTTTGGTTGAAAGAGGTTGCATTCCTAGGACATGTGGTGTAGGGTGATGGGATTAAAGTGGGTCCTAAAAAGATGGAGGTGATAAGGAATTGGCCTCGACCCTTGACTTCATCGGATATTAGGAGTTTCTTGGGTTTGGTGGGTTAGTACCAGAGGTTTGTGAATGGTTTCTCTTCTATTGCTTCCCCTGTGACAAAGTTGACCCAAAAAAAGGAAAAATTTGTTTGGACCGATGGATGTGAAAGGAGTTTTCAAACTTTGAAAGACAAGCTTATCTCTACTCCTGTCTTGGCTTTACCTGAAGGGTTGGAAGGGTTTGTGGTTTATTGTGGTGCTTTATGGATTGGTTTGGCGTGTTTTGATGCAAAATGGCAAGGTTATAGCATATGCCTCTAGGCAACAAAGGTGCATGAGCGAAATTATCCCGCCCATGATCTTGAATTGGCGATCGTGGTATTTGCTTTAAAAATTTGGCATCATTACTTATATAGGGTTCATGTAGATGTGTTCACCAACCACAAGAGTCTCCAATATGTGTTCACCCAAAAAGATCTTAACTTGATGCAAAGAAGGTGGTTAGAACTTGTTAAGGATTATTACATGAGTGTGCACTATCACCCCGGCAAGGTTAATATTATGGTCTATGCTCTAAGTAGAGTGTCCATGGGTAGTTTATCTCATATTGATGATGGTAACAAGGAGGTGGCTAGAGAAGTTTACCGGTTAGCTAGGTTGGAGGTAAGGTAGAATGAAGTTGAAAATGGTGGTGTAGTGGTTGTTGATGGTTCCAAATCTTCTTTGATTGAGGAAGTCAAGTCTAAGCAAGATCTTGACCTCGTCTTGCTAGAGTTAAAAGCTCTGGTAAAGGATGGTAAAGTGGAGATTTTGTCCGAAGGGGGAGATGGTGCTCTTAGGTACCAAGGTAGGCTATGTGTGCCTAATGTTGATGACTTGAGAGAGTTAATTTTGAAAGAGTCTCATAATTCATCCTATTCTATTCACCCCGGTACCACAAAAATGTATGAAGATTTGAGGGATGTTATTGGTGGGGTGGTATGAAGAGGAATATTGCTAAGTTTGTAGCTGGTTGTCACAAACCAACAAGTGAAAGCCGAACATCAAAGGCCGGGTGGCCTAGCCCAAGACATAGAAATTCCTACTTGGAAGTGGGAAGAGGTTAATGTGGATTTTATGGTGGGTTTGCCTAGGACGAGGAAGCACTTTGATTCTATTTGGGTTATTGTTGATAGGATGACAAAGTTGGCTCACTTCCTATCGATTAAAATAACTTATGGTGCCAAAGATTATGCCAAACTGTATATTCATGAGTTGGTTAGATTGCATGGGGTACCCTTGTCTATTATTTCGGATCATGGTGCTCAATTACTTCCCATTTTTGGAGGTCCTTCCAAAGGGGCCTTGGTACTAAGGCATGACTTTTCATCCTCAAACGGATGGCCAAGCCAAAAGGACTATCCAAACTCTTGAGGATATGCTTGGCGCTTGTGTTTTAGAGTTCAAAGGTAGTTGGGATGAACATCTTCCACTTATTGAGTTTGCTTACAACAATAGCTACCACTCTAGTATCGGCATGGATCCCTTTGAAGCTTTATATGCTAGGCACTGTAGATCCTCAATTGGGTGGTTTAACATGGGGGAAAATGGTTGTGTTAGGTCCGGACTTGGTTATGGAGGCTTTGGAGAAAGTGAGGTTGATAAGGAAAAGTTTAAAGATAGCCCAAAGTAGGCAAATGTCTTAGTCCGATGTAAGGAGAAGAGATCTTGAGTTTAATGTTGACAGTGACTCAAAATAGCCCAAATCAGACAAAAGTCCTACTCTGATATGAGGAGAAGAGATCTTGAGTTTAAGTTTGGTAATTAGATTTAATTGAATGTCTCACCCATGAAGAGTGTAGTCCAGTTTGGCAAGAAGGGAAAATTGAGCCCAAGATTTGTGGGACCTTATAGGATTTTAAGAAGAATTGATACGGTTGCATATGAATTGGAATTGCCTATAAATATAAGTGTGGCTCATCCGGTCTTCCATGTGTCCATGTTGAGGAAGTGTGTAGGTGACCCAAGTGCTATAATGCCCTTAGAGATTGTGGGTATTGTGTAGGATAACTTGACCTATGAGGAGGACCTGATAGAGATATTGGATAGATAAGTGAAAAGGTTAAGAAACAAAGATGTAGCATCCATCAAAGTCTTTTGGAGGAATCAACAAGTTAAAAGTGAGACATGGAAAGTCAAAGCGGACACAAAAAAGCGATATCCATACCTTTTTCACTCTACTCAAAATAAAGGTAATAAATTAAGTCCCATCTATAATTTCAAGTCTTAAGTTTCAGCCCTCATTTAATATTTGCATGCATTCATGTTCATGGTAATAAGTTTATGGTGATTTTGACATTCATGTTGAATCTTTTTTGAAATGATGTTTAGGTGCATTTGTTGCATTCAGTTGGGCTGAAAGCTTCCTAATTACTTCTCTTATACATGTTTCTTTGACATTAGGGGATAAATGTTTCTAAGGGGGAGATATTAAAACACCCCTCATGTGCTGTAATTCTTGCATATCTCAAAATTCATGCGTGATTTCAAAAATCCAACATCATATTCTTGATTAGGGGAAAAAATTGAGTGGGGAATGGGTGGAACCCAAATTTTAGAAGATCCATAGTGAAAAAGAATTTTTGCTAATTTTACGAACACTAGTGGCTGTCTGCGCCCAGGTCACGACACACTTGGGGTGCGGACTATTGTAATTGTGCCTGCACGTTTGGTCCGCATTGCGCCTGGGATACGAACAAGTGTAAAATTTTCCCCAATTTTCTTATTTCATCCAGGGCCATTGGGGTAATAACCCGATGCCCATTTAAACGTGAAACCTTCCATACTTAGTCATTTTTAACTCTAAAACTCTCAAAACCCTCTCCAAGACTTTACTAAACCTCTCATTTCAAATTCCAGGATTTCAAGCTCAATTTTGGGACTTAAGGACCCATCTCAAGCATCAAGTTTCCCCAACTCAATTTCAAGAAATTCAAGGTTTGAGGTATGTGAGTTTCTTTTGTGGGTACCTTTCACCCATGAAGCCAAACCTCTTCTTTTTATCTATTTTCATGATTTTAATGTTGAATATCTTATGGGTAAACTTTATTATACATTATAAACTTAATTTATAGTTGGATTCTTCAAGTATTGACTATATATGCATGAATATCTATTTTAACCTTATTCTATGAATTGATTTATGACTATTGAGACTATACATGAATATTGTGAACTTTTGAGATGGATTTCATGATACCCATTCTAAAGGTTTTACTACTAAGATTGGTGGGTTGTTCTACATGAATTTAAAGCGGTTGATGTTACTCCCTCGTGATTCTTACTCTCTATGCATTGTATGATTTTGTACAAGTATCATGAATCCATCATGTGTTTGATAAAATGACATGGCAAGAATCTTTATGATGTCCATGAACTATTGCATGATTTACAAGTCAAGTGATTTCAAGGTGATTATGGGCTCCCAAGCATGTATTTAATTCATGAAAGTATCTATGATTTTACAAATGACAAGTTGAGCCCTATTTTGAGATTTTTACTTCTTGTGAGCAATTCATGTCAAGTTGAAGGACCAAGCATGATTATTGTTTTACCCTTATATTCAAGTTCAAGTAAGCTCACTAATAGAGGTCAAGCATGTAAATGAGCTACTCTTATCAAGTTATTCATGTTATTACCAAAGTTATGATTATTTCAAGTATTCCGTGGGATTAGACTTAGCACCGATTAAGGCTTAAGATGAGGACTTAACTCAAAGGGTCCTTGTATAAAATCCTTTAGCTCTAAACTATGTGCCGCCACAGGATTATGTTATTTTATCTAACAGGGCCTTTGCTAGTGGATCCATCTTGTCATGTTATCATGTTTGGTTTACCTTGACAAGTAGATCACACTTCGTCGGGGGGTGTCATGCCCGGTCACCTCCCCAAAGGGGTGTCAGGCCTTGGATTCCAAATAGTAGCTCGCTTGGTCTATATCGGTTGAGGTCTCTTCCCACATATGTATATGATGCAAGTTAAATATTTTATAAGCATGTTTTACTACAAGCATTAATCATCCATGTCATATTGAATTTATGTCTATTGCCTATATGTATGAATTTTGAATAATATGCCTTATGTTTTTGTTGCATTACATCCCACCCCACATACTTAGTATATTCAGACGTATTAATGCATACTCTTTACCCATATGATATCACCATGTAAGAACCGAAGCTCCTTTTGATCATCCACCTCCACGTGGCTAGTTCGATTCTTTGGAGAAAGCTTTGGTGAGTCCTCAACTCCATGGACACTATCTATTTTTCTTTCATGTTATATTGAGACATTTACTATCTTTGGATATTTATTACTTGGGGGTGAGCCCCAGGAGTGTCTTGGACCCCGCTCCATTCCATGTAGAGGTGTTGTTGGATAATATGGTATTCTATGTATTTGAGTTTAATTCTTCTTGTGTAATTTGATTATGAAAGACTTCCCTTAGCCCCATTTTCTTTTTTATAATTGACTCTTGATATTGTCTTACTTTACTTCCACAACCAAGGATGTGAACATGATATGCTAAGAGGCTTGTTTGGGTTGTCTTCGGACTTCTCATTCGCCGTGTCACGTCTAAGTCCTAGGGTTGGGTCATGACAATTGTCTCGGAGGAAAGACTTGTTAGTCCTGGGACTTCCAAAGAACACGTTAAGCCCCATAGGCAAAACTTAACATTGCTACATTTTGTCTTGATTTATGAGATGCTCTATAACTCTTTTCTTAGAGGCAAGATATAAATCAAAAACTTCAAAAGTTACATCTATGGTGAGACTTGATATTACTACATTGAGTCTTGATTTATCATATATATAACTCTTACCTCTTAACTCACGGATGTTGAAATAACAAGTTGAGCTCCATGGGCAAGACTTGACAATATAATATTATATTTTGTTTTATGAGATACTCTATAACAATTGCCCTAGAGGTAAGCCATTTTATTCCTAGAACTTCCAAACAACAATTTAAGCCCATGGGCAAGATTTAGCACATTATATATGGATTTATGATATGTTTTATAACTCTTTTCTTAGAGGCAAGAGTTAGACCTAAAACGTCATTGATGGGCAAGACTTGACACTTCTACATTACGTCTTGACTTATCATATATATATAACTCTTTTCTCTTAGTCCAAAGACTTCAAATAACAAGTTAAGCCCAATGGAAAAACTTAACAATATCACTTTTTGTTTTGATTTATAAGATACTTTATAATTATTGCCCAAAGGTAAGACTTGTTAGTCCAAGAATTTCCAAATAACAAGTTAAGCCCTATGGGCAAGACTTGACATCATCACATTATGTATTGATTTATTACATGTTTTATTACTTTTGCCTTAGAGGCAAATCTTAGCCCAAGGGCTTCAAAGAACAAGTTGTATTTGTGGACAATATTTTATGTTATTTTTATTAAATAACTTATGGGGAATACACTATCTTTTGCCTTAAAGGTAGAACATAGCTTGGGGGTTAAAAAAATAACACATTCCTTATGGCAATGATTTATACTATTTCACTATGTCTAACTTATAAGATGTCTTATAAATCTTGTTTTAGAAGCAAGACTTTTATCAAAAACTTCAAAATGACGAGTTATTCTCTATGGGTAGAAATTGATACTACCATATTGTGTCTTGTTTTGTGATATGCGCTATTTTTTACCTTGGAGGCAAGACTTAACCCTCAAACACTTTCAAATAACAAATTTCATCTCATGATAATAATTTTCTGAATTGTCACTAAGTCTAACTTATGAGAACATAATAAATTTTAGCTTAGAATCAACATTTAATTTGATGATTTAATGGACAAAAAGAAAAAAGTAAAAACAGAGAGGAAAAAACTAGTAAATAAAAATAAAGAAAGAGAAAATAAAGTTAAGAAAAAGGAAAAAGAAAAAAATATTTTCAAAACAAAGAAATAGAAAAAAAAAAATAGAAGTTAAAAAATAACACGAAAATGAAAAAAAAAGGCAAAGAAACAAAAGAGAAAAATAATAAATAAAAGAAAATAAATTAAGAAAAAAAAATTAAGAAACAATTGAGCATAGAGCATTTTAAAAAAAAAAATTAAGGTGTAGAGGGGTAAAAATGTACTTTGATTCAACTTAAAGTGAAAGAAAATGCATTTTTGTAAGATTTCTCTTATGAAGAGGAAAAAATCAAGATCACCACATTTGATGGGCATCTTGTATAATTTTTTGAGTATGAACTGTAAATGTTTTGGACCGAATGAGTATTTAGGGAATAAGAAAATTCACAAATGATAAACATATTAAGCACAATAATGCTCTAGGGGTGTAATTTTTCTAATTACGGTTCATAATTATAGTAAAGCTTGCTATGAGAGAATTTTTTTTGTATATTAGACATTTCCTTCTAAAGATCATACAAATTAATTTTTAAAACAAAATGGTTAAAATTACAAACATTAAGTTGTTTAAATGGAAATAAATCAGATAATTTAAAGAATTTGTATACTAATAGATTATCCTTCCTTCTTCAAAAAGACAAACACCATACTAACTTGTTCCAAGTTCCAAATAGGATTCAAAATTTTGAAATCAGATATGTAATTTAATCCAAATGATTTTTTTAGTTGTCAGGTTTGTTTGTGTAAAATTTTTATTAATGAATCAGTGAATCAGGTATGTTGATTGTACATTCTTTTGAATTTATATTTAGAAAAAATGTTATGTTTGATTATATAGTCGCAAAATAATTCTTTGTGTTCATTATTGTGGAGTTCAAATTGAATTTATAATCTCTAAATGTATATGTGAGGTTCATATTAATGATTTTTGTAGAAGTATATTTCTGAATTTATATATTTTTGTAGCAATTTTATATTTGTAGTTTAATTTGGATATATCTATAAATTTAGTTGTTTTTATATATAAAACGATATCAATATACAAAAGATATGTGTATATGTATAAGTATTTGTTAACATGTATATAATGTTAATGTACTTTCTATTTTTGTGACGATTGTATATTTGTATATTTAACTATCATATGTTATAAGTGTAGTTTTTTTTTTAAAATTTACATATACAAATGGTATATATATATATATGTGTAAGAATGTATTAGTATGTATATAATTTTATAATATGTTATATTTTTATATGTGTATATACAAATGGCATATATATTGTGTGTATATATGTTGACAGCTATACAAATTGCTGTATAAAATGTGAGACTTTATAAATATTGAATGGATATATATTATATATGTACAATATTTTCTTTATGAGATTATACAGATGCATTAAATATAGATAAGTGTATATGAGTGAATTACTGTATAAAACAATTGTGTAAAAGTATAAATTATACAAATTGAATTTATACAAAAATAAAAATGTATAATATCCAACTCCACAATCAAAACTTAGCACTTTTAACCTTTTCCTCTATCCTAAAAACATATTTTGGATACTATAACTAAACTAAAAAAATCTAACTTCACAATCAAAAGTAAGATCTTGAGTTAGACCAGAGAAAAATGTAACGCCCCTCATATTTATAGGTTGGAAAAACTGAAAGTTGAGAATTTTGGTACTGATCTGATCTTATGTTGGAACTCTAGGCCGTCGTGGGTGTGTTTTTGAGGTTATAAGGGGTCCTCTTATGAACCAATATAGGCTCGTGGAAGAAACCATGAGTTGTAGATGGGTTCGTGAATTGGGTTCAGTGAAGAAGGAAAAGTTGAAGAATTTTGAAAAGTTGATGTATGTTAACAGGACGGACCGTATATGAAACCACGACCCATCAAAGGTTTCATAGAGAGGAGTCCCAAAGAATCTGAAATTTTTCTAAGTCTGAAAAACTTCTATGAGAGGACTTACGGCCCGTAGATGGATTGACTAGTCGTCCTAAAATGTTCGTCGGTTAAAAAATGCAAATTTCAGTAGCTCAAGTTTTGTGAAATAAAGTCCTACGAGTCCATGTACGATCTATAAGTTGAACCATGACTCGTGGACAGGGTCTGGTGGTTGGTCCTGTTCATTTTAATAAAGGGTATTTTTGATATTTTCAATCAGCTTGAATCCTAAACTATGTCGTTTTGGCTCTCTTAACTACCTTGACTGACCTAACATTTTTAAGCTCTATTCATAATTCATTCAAAGTCATTCACCACAAAATTCTCCTAAAGGTTCTCAATATTTCTCTCTCTAAGCCAAGGATTCCATTGAAGTTAGGGCTTAAAGGTTTGACCAAGTTTCTCCAGATTTTCTCTTCAATTCTAAGAATTATCACTTGAGGTACATAGGTGTTAGAACCAACATTTTGGTACGTTGGATTAATTATGAGCCAAGAACCCC
>DF368328.1:4923-17326 GCA_000787875.1 Solanum virginianum
CTCGGTAACAGTTCGTATGCACAAATAATCCATTTTTATGAAGTTTTTTGATTCTTCAAAACCATAATAAAGGTTAGGGTTCATAAGTTCATGTGAGAGAGCAAAGTTAACGGACTAGAATCGAAATCATGCATCATTATAATATACTTGCAATCATCACCACAACATACTTGCGATCAATATAATAAACCTACATTGGACGATCTCGACTATGGAACAATAGTTGTAGTCTATGACTAGAAATTTCATAACAAAAAGATTTCTTGCCAACAATGAGCTAAGTCTCTGGTAATGGAGTCATGAGTTTAGTATTGAATTTTGAAAGAACTAGCGCCCCTAAACTTTCAGAGAACCAGGTTCAATAATCAGTACCAACGTGCACACGAAAGCAGTAAAGTGAATCAGACAACTTATAGTGGAAAAACTCCTTGCTCAAGGGAGAAACAACCACTACCTACACTAGTAGAATTTCAACAACTTCACCAACTTCAAATGAACAATGTCAACATTACAACTTTCTCAACACACTCAACTGTTGAGAGTCAAACCCACTCTCAATCACAACTCGCTCAAAACAAACAACTTCTTACAATATTTGACCCTAAACAAAGATTCTAAGAAGATTGTTAAACAAACTTGAACAATCAAGAAAATCTAACTATAGATCTTTCTTGAGTGCTCTCGCCAAGTGCCCGTGCTTTTGGTTGAATGCTCTCACCAAGTATTTGATTGCAAAAGTTGCATCTCCTAGGGTTGATGACTGTATTTATATTAAACCCTAGAGACATTCCATGTAGGACTCCTTTCTTGAGAAGGGCACACGGTTCTTTTCCATAAAGGAGTCCTTTTCCTTAGTTGCATCCTTCACCAAATCACCCACCGATTTTGTTCCAATAAATAGCACTCCGATTCTAACTGGGATTCTGCATAACTTTATTGGTGCACATATGCTGGACTTGGATCCTCATCCTCTGTTGTTGGCTTCGTTTGTCATCATCAAAACAATATAGTCATACCTGCATGGATTCTAACAAATTTCCCCTTTTTGATGATGGCAAACCTATATGCATATATATGACTATACCACACATAACTATACAAAACATAACTTCCCCCTTTTGACATCACAAAAAAGACAACAAGCAGTAGCACAGGTCAGACAACAAGAATAATAGCAAAGTGGAAATCAGAAATAGCAGTACACACAAACGCACTAAAACTGAGGATATTAGCTATCCATGAAGCACAGAGTAATGCAGCAGAATAAGGAAGAAAAGGATATCCACAGCAAAAATATCATGCAAGCACCAGCACTCGCATAAGCATCCACAAAAAAACTTATACAAAAACCACAAAAAAATTATTTGTAGTGAGAACAAAAAAAATGCGAGGGGATTAGGATGACTAGGGGTGAGGAAGTGAGGGGCTTGCACCTAGGAGCTTGAGAAGGGAATCCACCCGCTAATTGTGATCCATCTGCTGTTGAAGGAACCGATCTGTAATGCGAGCCACTTCTGCGTGAAGCTCATTAACCTTGGCCTGAAGATGAGCCCTCTCAGCCTAAGCTTCCTGAAGTTCCTACATGAGCTGAGTAATGGCGTCAGTTGACTTTGGTTGAACAGGTGCAACAACAATAACAACAGAAGGAGAATATTTACACTATAGGGTTGTGTGGGATCAATCATATCCTTCTTAGTCAAAGCCCTCCCAGCACCAAACGGAACCTGAAATGCCCTAAAGATATAGGTTAACAGGTTACCATAAGCAAGTTAATGGGGACCCTACATAGGATCATCAGTGCACGTCATGTGCTGCATAATCAAGGCAGGCCAGTCCACAGGCTCCTGGAGCTCTATGGCTTGTATAATCCCCATATCACGAAACGTGGCCTCATGCCTATGCTCATCCCTAGGCAAGATACCTTTATGCACCACTTCAAATAGCAGTTTTAGGAATGGTGGCATCTCCGCCTTATTCACTTTGCGAGGCACATCAGTAACCCTTCCCTCGGTGAACTTAGACGTCAACACATAGCTAGTGTCCTCCATCCAAGTATACTCATCTAGCCCCACAAACGGGAATGGTGGCATCTCCGCCTTATTCACTTTGCGAGGCACATCAGTAACCCTTCCCTCGGTGAACTTAGACGTCAACACATAGCTAGTGTCCTCCATCCAAGTATACTCATCTAGCCCCACAAACGGGAATGGTGGCATCTCCGCCTTATTCACTTTGCGAGGCACATCAGTAACCCTTCCCTCAATGAACTTAGACGTCAACACATAGCTAGTGTCCTCCATCCAAGTATACTCATCTAGCCCCACAAACGGGAATGGTGGCATCTCCGCCTTATTCACTTTGCGAGGCACATCAGTAACCCTTCCCTCAATGAACTTAGACGTCAACACATAGCTAGTGTCCTCCATCCAAGTATACTCAGCTAGCCCCACAAACGGAATGTGTAATATCTCTCCCAACTTAACCTTGTCAAACACAATATCAGCCTCCTGCACTTTCAAGGTGGCCACATCCCCTTCAACAAATGCCAGATTTGTATAGAATCTACAATCTCAACCTCATAAATTGATGTCCCAATGTCAAAGAAAAGATCTAACCACCCCTGAGCAGCCAATTTGTCACACAGTTGGGACACCACTGGATAATTACAAACCTCAGGGTGGATAACCCATCTCTTAAGCACACCCTTTGAGCCAAAGTAAATCTTTTTTCCCATCTTATTGAAGTTCTTCACATGTTTCTTCACACGGGATGGGGAAGGGAAAGCAAAAGGAGAACCAGGTGTAGGATTCCCTTCAGGAAAGGAGGAGACACGGACAGGAGAAGATGGAGAGGTAGCAGACTTACCAGGGCAGGCCTTCTTCCATCCAGAGAAGGGGCTAACAGAGTCGACCACGCATTTTTTGCTCCTGGTAAGTGGACCACGAGTACAAAGAGTAGCGGGCCATGGAGAAATGGGCGAGGAAGTTGGTTGGCAAAGGATATCATGGCAGACCTGAGCCAAGGGAATGTCATCTTGGAAGTCAACAGTCTCAGGAGCTGGCGGAGGAACCGTGGAAATAGGAGTGATTGAAGGCGTGGGGGATCCATGTAGAGGCGACATGTCCCGAACTAGAGGTGTATCAATGGAGGAGGAAGGTTCATCAATAAGCCGACAGTAGGGGCTTAGACAGAGAAGAGCGAGGTTGGTAGTAGGGTAGGTCAAGGGATGGCAAGGGTGAAAAATGATGGGGGTCATCTGTAGTGGCTGGTGGCAAAGATGGTAGTGATGATTGATTATGGATGGAGGGTGACAAGTGGAGTTCCTCCTATGAGAAATCCTGCGATCATTTGAGTCAGTGTCGGAGTAAATGATGAGAGACGCCATAGATGGGTTTTCTTGTGGAAGGGTTTTGCAGGGTGAAGAGAATATTGAAGGTATATGAACAATGTTAAGAACACGAGTTGGATTATGATGGATGTTTTGGGAGTTGGAGAAAACACTGAGATGCGACTGAAATGACATGTACTGACACTGTAACCGGCGCAACTCTTAAAATCCTAAGAATGGTGATCATTGCCTGTTTTGAAGTAATAACCCTTCCCACCAAGTGGAGTAACAAATATAGAGAACTAGGTACATGTAAGGGCTCCAGATAACCTTTCGCAGGAAAAGTATTCATTCAATTTGTGGAAGCTATGTAGCAAGTACGTACCTGAGAAATCGGTTTGTGAAGACCAGTTCCCCTGATTCGATGTCTCACTCTAGTAATGGACACTAAGGGTAATATTAGCAGTTCCCAGCATATGTGTCCACGAGCATATTTCTGAGATAGAGACCTGCACATTGGTTTAAGCTAAAATGGTTTTACAGTGCTTGAAGTACAATTTAAGAATCAGAAAAAGGGAAGGTCAATGTTCCCTGATTAACCCAAGATGAAGACGATTATGCTCAAATATCTCCCTGCTTAGAGCTTTGGTGAAGATATCAGCAACCTGATCCTCTATTTTACAAAAGACCATTTCAATAAGTCCTTTCTCTACATTGTCCCTCAAGAAGTGATGCCTCACATCGATATGTTTGGTACGTTTGTGCTAAACCGGATTCTTCGCTATATTTACAGCGCTTGTGTTATCACATAAGATAGGAATACACCCAACTTGGATCCTAAAGTCTGCGAGCTGTTGTTTGATCCATAAGAGTTGAGCATAGCACGAGGCAACAGCGACATACTCAGCTTCAGCGGTTGATAAAGCTACGGAGTTCTATTTCTTGGTAGCCCACGAGGCCAGACAGGATCCTAGGAAGTGTGCCATTCCTAAGGTGTTCTTTCTGTCTACATAGTAGCTTGCATAATCAGCATCAGCAAAACTCACAAAATCGAATGAGGAGCCAACAGGGTATTAGAGAACTAGGTCCAATGAACCTTTTAGGTAGCGTAGAATTCGTTTGACAGCTTTGAGATGATTCCTTGGCTTTGCCTAAAATCTTGCACACATCCCCACACTAAAGACAATATCTGGTCTACTAGCTATTCGATACAACAGTAACCTGATGATGCCTCTGTACTTAGTTTCATCCACTTCCACCCTTGCTTCATCCTTGTCAAGCTTTGTGGTGATTGCCATAGGAGTATCGCTTGGTTTGGCACCCTGCATCCCGAACTTGGTGATAAGTTCCTTAATGTATTTGTGCTGGTGAATGCGTGTGCCTGTCTATCCCTGGTGTATTTGGAGTCCTAGGAAGAAATTCAGTTCTCCCATCATGCTCATCTCGAACTCGCTTCCCATGAGTTTTGCGAATTCTGCCCCTAGAGAAGCTTTCGTCCCCCCAAAGATGATATCATCAACATAGACCTGAACAATGAGCACATGTTACCCCTTTTCTTCAAGAACATGGTCTTGTCAATTCTTCCTCTTGAGTATCCATGATTGAACAGAAAACTAGACAGTCAGTCATACCACTCTCTGGGAGCTTGTTTCAGTCCATAGAGAGTTTTGTCTAGTTTTTACACATAGTCAGGATACTCATGGTTTTCAAAGTCAGAGGGTTGTCTGACGTAAACTTCCTCCTGCAAGTACTTCACCAATTTATCCACTAATTCTGTTTCCATAAATAGTACTCCGATTCTGACTGGGATTCAGCATAACTTTACTGATGCACGTATGTTGGACCTGGTTCTTCATCCTACTATTGTTGGCTCTGTTTGTCATCATCAAAATAATATAGTCATACCTGCATGAATTCTAACAAATTTACACTCCATAAACAACCTCTAATGTAGATAATGAGGTTGGAATCTATGTCCAAAAAATAAGCTTTTACAATAATAGAAAAAAATTATTTGAGCTGTAATCAAGAAATGTTGAAAGGTTAGTAGTAACAATGGCTGAAATAGAAAAGGTTTACAATTGTGGAGTGGTTTTTCGATAAAAAATCAAATTTTAAAAAAAGGCAGCTTTTCTATCTTTTTGAGGAATAAAAGTAGTTTTTTTTCTTTTTTAACTAAACCAGGTAAATAAATTGTTGGGGATGGGGAGTATTTGCATTTTTTTTTAAGACTTTACAACTGGGGACTATTTTATATCATTTAAGACTTTGGTGTTAAGGATTAATAATCTTTATACTTCAAATGGCGACATCATAAAGAGTATCTATTTCAGTATTTTTTTATATTTATATTTTTTGTTAAATTAAGTTTTGAAAGTGACCTTTTAAAATATTCGCATTAAAGAACCCCACTTATTTTTACAATAAGAATGATTTTCCGAAAAAATCATTTTCCATGACATACCAAACATATGCTTAAACGTACATTTCAGATCGAATATTAATATGTGGTGAGAAGCTAACTTTGAGAAGGAAAAGACAAAGAAAGAAGCAAGAGGAACAACCTTTAAAAACAAAAAAAAAAATAATGATAAGAATAAATATACATACAAAACCACTGCATTAATATATTCAAGTTTAATTTGTCCTTTTGACTTTTAGAGAATAGAATTAGAATATAATATATTCTTCAAGATTAAAATGTGTAGTCACTCAACTAGCTGGGAAGCAGCAAATAGATAACGGAAACTCATGAAAGAATACCTATTATGTCGAAGAGGAATATAGACACTCAACTAGTTGAAATGCGGGTCAAAACTCAATCTGTTTAATTTTTACTGAATTTAAATTATTATTTTTATTCTTTTGTGAATTTTAAGCACATAATAAAATCATTATTTTTTTCTTTATTGTAAAAATATATAACATACTCAAATAAAAGAAGTCTTTTTAAAAATATTTTAATAAGATTTCTAATGAACAATTTAGGTTAGATATTAGTCCTAACTTTGTTGAGCTAAAACAAATTTAAGTTGAATTGACTAAAGTAATAAATGAGTAGATCAATAATCAACTCAAATTTGAGCAAGTGATTTCATGAACTGATTCTACCGTCGGGCCACCACTTCATATCTCCCTAACTAACCAATATCTCCATTTTATAATATTTTTCTAGATTATATATTAATACACTCTTGAAATGGCATTATTTACTTGTTCACACTACAAAATAAATTTTAAAAAATCACTTATTTTTCAAGTCACCAAAAATATTTTTCTTTTTATAGTTACGTCGTACGTGTTAAGATTGCTAAAAGGAAAATTGTCGATATTGAACTCTTTGCTAAAATCTATATTTTAGATAAAAGTTCAATTTTTTGTGGATTGATATTATACAAATTTTTAACACCATAAAATTAAAGGAACTCCAAAGCTCTACTTATCTCTTCTAAAAATATCTCTCTAAATAAATAAATAATGTGTCCATTTAAACATCATCAAAATAAGATGATATCTAACGTATAACAAATAATTATTGAAAATACATTTAAAATAAATAAATGTATTTTTTTTTATAACTCAAGTCTTTAGATAAAATGATCATACATTTCAAATATGATATCAAAAAGAGCAGAGATATTAAAATTAAATTTTACAATTACTATTATTTTTTCAATAACACGTAAATATGCGTGGTCGCAAGTAATAAGGTGATTGTTTTTTGTGATTGAAGTTACCGATCCCTAGATGACATAGTTGCTAACAAGCTATCTATTTTTCTATTTTAATTATTAGAACTAGCAGTGTTAGATTTCAGAAAATTTAATTTGGCGATTATTCTACTAAGTATTACTACTAACAAAGAGCAATTTTATTAAATTGGAGAACTATTGCATGAGTTATTCACGGAGAGTTTAAAGACCTAGAGGTATGATGCTTGCATATTTCCATCTTTTCCAATTATAGTGCTTAAGAACAATTAAGATATCTATCAAATTGTTGAATCACAAAGTTAATAATATGGTTATGATCTTTTGAATCGTATAATTACCTATTAAGATATCCTAGAATAGTGATAAGTATGCTTCTTTCTATGTATTAAATTACAATTTTGATGATTTGATAAATTGGGATCTGGCATGAAATTTGATCCCATAGCAGAAGAATGTCATGTGATTAAAAGTGACAGTTGTAAAAAGTGCACTACAAATAACTATTTCGTGAGTGCTCAGAATGTGTCAATGTGGTAGGCCTCCTAGTCAATAGAATTTCTTTAGAAGAATGTGATCATTCGATATTATGTCTTATCAATATTGACATGACCATGTTGTTGTGCCATTCATATCTTTCACAATGAAAGAAGTAAAATATTACTCTCCGAAAATATCAACAAAGAAACAAGGGATTTCAAAAATGTCATTATTGTTTTATGTTGTTTTTAGTTATATTTTTTTTATTGCACATCGTGTAAGTCTAATCATGATCTATAAAGGAATTAGAATTTTTTTTATTATTCTTCTTTGAGGGGTTGGCATAGCCAGAGCTAGTTATGTTCAGTCATTGAAGTCTAAATTAATCAAAGGTAATTAATTTGGTGGGCAACAAAGGTGTTGTTTAGGTGTTGAGTTCTCAATATCATAACAAGGTGGAAAATGATTTAGAGTTTTAGTCCTTAATTACATGAGTTTGCAATCGGTTATTGCTCCGGATAATAATGAAGCTTGGTTGAAACCCTATGAATAGGTCGTGATTTTTTTTCTCTTGAGTAAGAAGGTTTCCACATAAAATATTTGTATTGTTATTTGTTATATTTTTCTCAATTGTATCAAAGGGACCATGTCGAGTATCAATTGTGAGAGCTTACAAGCCATCATTGTGCTCCTACCACGTTCCTGACTTCATAAGGTCGTCGAACTCCCATCAAGAAACACCTGATTAGTATGGGTTCTATAGCTTAAAAATATCTCGGAGGGTCCACGAGCTAGGCTGCGCTGAATGACCTTGCTTCACGAGGCAGGCCTTCTGGCCTCCTCGTTAGGGTAACGGTGGATCTATATTGATCCAAGGGGTGTTATGTGACACGAATTCATTAAAAAATTTTATTAAATATATATACGTACATATATAATCTGGGGCTAAACTTCAGAGTGTGTATTTTCGACTCTCCACCCAGGCGTGAGCTCACTTGATGACCTCTAGCATTCACTTTGATCTTCGTTTTGTGAGATTTTCTATTTTTAGCACTAAACTTATTCAAATTTTGACTCCTTCCATCTACAAAGCATAAAACATTATCCATAAGCTCAAAAAAAAAATCGAGTGAAAATAAAGAGTATCAAGCTAGAAATTACTCAAAATAATGTTCAAATATGAGTAAAAATATAACTTTAAAAAAATGTAAATTCACCCAACATCAACTACCCAATTATATGATCAAAAATAATTTTCACATGTAGTCTCACATACTCAAAACCATTTTCAAGTATACTATCCACAAATCTTATGCTCGAATAATCAACAATTATTTGGTACATTTAAAGCAAACAAATCTTTGAGGAATATTTAAAAGATAAACAAATCCCCCTTTTCTTATCATCAGGTACACAAATCAAGTCATACCTCTACAGTCTCAAAATCAAGAATATAATAATATTGTAGATACCCTTACTTTATTTTCCTTTTCAAGACTATCCTATATAACTCCATGCAAATTAAAGCCTTAAACTACAATATTATTATTTCCACAAATTCTAAATAAACTATAGTTGCATTATTTTATTAAAGTTCTCTTTTTTTACCATTAAAAAAAAAAAAGGATGGAAGCTGTGAATAGATTAGGAGCAGAAAGTCCAGTGGTGATATTCAGCAAGAGCAATTGTTGCATGTCTCACAGTATCGAAACTCTAATTCGTAATTTTGGGGCGAATCCAACGGTGTATAAGCTTGATGAAATCGAGAAAGGCAAGAAGATGGAGAAAGCATTGATTCAAATGGGTTGCAATCCCAGCACCCCAGCTGTATTTATTGGGAAGGAATTTGTTGGTGGTTCTGATGAAGTGATGAGTCTCAATGTTAAAGGCAAGTTGAAGGAATTGCTCATTAAGGCTAATGCTATTTGGGTATAGACTAGAACGATGATTGATGCTAGGTTGGTCTGAATCTCCTAAAATATAGTCCCACTCGTATCAACTTCTTTAATAATGCAAAATTTTTGAAGGATCAAATTTGACATATAATATATCGTCATGATTAAAGAGTTGGACCAACATATGGGAGTAAGGCATGTATGAGTGTTTACATGCACTTAGGAAGGTGTTTTGTTATTCGGCCCTATTTGTTGTCTCTCTTTTCTTTTCAACTTTAGTGTACTAAATAATGGAGGATTTTCTCCTTAAAAAGGATATGATATATCTTATTATTAATCAATACATAGTTGACTTTTTACCATGCAAGTGCATTTCACGAAAAGCCACTAAAAGAAAGTTGTTCAAGATTTATACGGTGTTATGGCTATGGTTAAACAATCAAACTGAATCATAATTCAAATTAAATCAATTAAAAATTTGATATTTAATTTAATTTGATTTGATTAGGTTTGATTTTTAAATTTTGAAAATCGATACTATTTGGTTTGATTTTGATTTTACTAAAAAAAATCCGCAAAAATAATCAAACCGAACCAAATAATTATATATATAAATAATATATACATATTTTGTTATATTTTAATTAATTTAAATCTTTAACTTTACCATTTGTATTTGAAAATTCGCTTGTTAGTGTATTGGAATGTGATTTTCTTGTACCACCTTCCCCGGGTAGTTATTTAATTGTTGAGCTTGGATTTCTTTTTATGACGAATTGATCTTCGGTGTATAATAACTTTAGTATTGTTTAACTAAATCACTTTATTCGTGTATAATAACTTTAGTATTACTTAACTAAATCACTTTGTTCGTATAATAATAACTCTAGTACTATTGCTTAATTAAATCTACAGCAGTCTTTTGTGGATTATTCATGTACTAGGTGTTTGTGCCTATCGAGATGTGTATGTCCTCAACAAACGTATTACTTTTAAACCAAAAAATAACCAAAATAATAAACTAAACCGATCCAAACCGACGGTTATTTTTTAAATTTAGTTTGATTTGGTTTTAGAAATTTTAAAACCGACTAAGATCTACATGTTTATCACTAAATAGAAGCCACTAAAAGAAAGTTGTTCATGATCAACATGCTTGCTTCCTTATAGGAGCAATTTAGTCATTTCATACTTCTTTTTGGTTCAAGCGATGATTATCTCCGTTTAACTTTACAACATATGAAGTTATTGTATTCTGTTATTATTACTATATAGAAGCCTCTATAAATAAGCTGGTCATGATTGACGTGTTTGCTTTTTAACATGGGCAATTTAGCCATTTTATGTTTCCTTTTGGTTCAAGCAATGATTATCTCCATTTAACTTTATAATTGATGAAGTTATTTGTATTCTTGAATTATTACTATATAGAAGCTTTCACAAGTAAGTTGCTCATAGTCAACATACTTGCTTTCTACATTGAGAGAAATATATTTATTTTATGCTTCCTTTTACTTCAAGTCATGATTATCTTCATTTAACTTTACAATGAATAATGTTATTTATATTCTTGAATTACTACTATATAGAAGCCTCCACAAATACTATATAGAAGCCTCCACAAACAAGTTGATCATGGTCTACATGTATACTTTGTCATAGGGATAATTTAGTCATTCTATGCTTTCTTTTGGTTCAACCGGTGATTATCTCCATTTAACTATGCAATGGATGAAGTTTTCTAGTTCTGAAGCCCCCTATTCACAAGCCTGGTCTACGGCTTGTGGATTGAACCATGGGCCGTGAACTGGTCTTGTGAAATGATTCTTAAATATTTTCAGCTTAATTTTTCTGTTATGTTCTTGAAAAGAAATACAAAGTATTTTATATATCATAAGTATTATTCCCTATCATCTCAATTAATATGACATATTTTTTATTCTAGTAAATCTAAAATAGAATGACACATTTTTATATTTGGTAATAATTTAAATTTAAAATGTTTATCTTAATGAGATAATTTATAGCCACACAAACAAATATGTATAACTTATTTTAGATCACAAATTTTAAAAGTTTTTAATTCTTTCTTACACTTCGTACCATATCAAACAACATTACATAAATTGAGACGGTGGAAATATTAAGTAGCAGTAAACCTTAATAATTTGTATTATAATTCAGTTACAATCTTGTGGTGTGAAATTGGGACGTACACTTATGCAATCACCATTATAAATTCAAGTAACTTCTGAAAATAAGTTGGCAATTTAGTTTCGATCAATGTATTGTTGTGGATCCCTAAAAAGAGATTAAGAATTAAGTCGAATTTGTTTTTTACTGGTCAACACTTTCATTAGGATCAAAGACAGGAATGCCTTATCCATAAGTGAAAACTAATTATTTCTCTCATTTATTTTGTAGTTTTATTCGGAAAACATGTTTTTTAATGTCATAAAAGGAATAATAAAAAGAATTAAGTGTGTCTGGAAGAAGATATGGAAGTCCAAGAGGATTAAACATTTAACTTCTTCTTAAAATGATTAATTTATAAATAAAAGGATTATAACTTTTTAAGAGTCACGAATTCGATCGAGAAAAGCTGCAGGATTACAAGAGTGGTTATTCTCTCAATCAACTTATTACGTGGTATCACAACAGGTTGAAATCCTTTCATGCTTTGGTCCAATCTCATCTCTATCGGCTAGCGATTTTAGATGAAATGGTCACACGAATATTATTAAGACATATTTAGCATAATTTCTTTCAATTTGCAATTCTGAAGTAGTGTTTTGGACGGTGAAAGGCGACAAGGGTATGCCAAGCCACAAGGCGAGGCGAGTGGCAAGGCACTCGCCTTTTTGAAGTACGGTATCAATTAATACCAAAAAATTATTGGTAAATATTTCAATTCAAAAACTAAAAGTAGATAGTAGTCAGGGGTGAGCAAAACCAAACCAAAACCCAAACCAAACCGCAAACCGAACCAA
>DF368327.1:0-10179 GCA_000787875.1 Solanum virginianum
TTGTCTGGGTGCCCCTATCGGGTACCAATCACGGCCCATAGGTTGGGTCGTGACAACTAATGCTCTTAGCAGGTTGTCTACAGGAAACACTGCCTATGTGAAAGAGGAGAATAAAGAGTTGGTCAAAGAAGTCCATAGACTGGCACGATTAGGAGTCTAATTAGACAAACTAACAAACATGACTAAAACTTATGATTATTAGATGGTTGAACTCGACAATCTACCTAGAACTGCAAAAATACATGTGTCATCCATATTCTACCAAGTTACTCAGAAAACAACTCAGCAAACATATGCAGATAAAAGTTCCAACGTTCTTTGTTAACTATTTTGTATTTTAGTATGTCATAGGTGTTCAGCAACAGGCTCCTTCAAGATGTCCCCTTTATCAAATTATCAACTAGATTGTCAAGATCCATATATCTTATGAACTCTTTTACTAGGTTGTAAGACATCAATTTCTCTCTATGAAATCTTCCTCCTCACAGTTAGATCAAATCTTTTCATAGAGAAGTTAAAGTAAATCATAGTACAATCAATTAATTCCAACTTCCTCAACACTTAAGACCCTATTATCCCCTTCTGAACCCCCCTTTTTACTTTCACTTTTATTAAATAACTACTATATTTTAGCTCGTCTTTTTCTACCTAATGCTACATCATCAATTACAGCAAGGTCAACAATCAAAATTCATCAATATCCTAAAACAAAAAAAAAATCTCAGCTAAACACATATAGAAGAAATCAACATCCTTAGATTTATTCGAATTCTAAACACATAAACACATAATAACATCTATGATAATGAACATATACACACATAATAACATCTAATTCAACTGACAAGAAGCAGTAAACAATAAAGAAAAGAATAAAAACCAAACTGAACCCGAGTGCTTTTAAAACATCTTGATCGATTTGACCTCTGACCAAATTGTTGGTTTGTTAGCCAGAGTTCGTTTTCCAATCAATTTTTGCCGAAGTTTGTTTGGCATCTGAGTTGGGGTTTTTGGGTGTTGTATGGTGATTTTGGGGTTTTCAGGCAAGGTTTTCGTTGAGTTGACTGGTGGTGTTGCGGAGGGGGAAGCTGGTAAGGGAGATCTGGGATTTGCCAGTGAGACGGAGGGACAGCAAGGGTGAAGGAATAGAGAGCAGAGAGGGGCTTCTACCGGGAGGTTATTTCATTGCCGAAACCTGCCAAAAAATGGAGAACAAAAGGGAGTTGGGTTGACACGATTAGAGATGGTCATTTGGTTGGGGTTTTGACAGCTGCCGGTGGGGTCTCTTGGTTGGATTTGGGTGTTGTTCGTGACTGGTTTGAGGGAATGTCGTGGTAGAGGTTAAATGGAGATGGGGTCGGCGCATGGTAGTATGGAAGAAGGGGCGATGGGGTGGCTCGCCAAAAAAGGAGGTCGACGGTGATGGTGTAGAGAGAGAAATGTGGCGGCCACAGTCTTAGAGGGAGAAAAAGGGAAAGTGAAAATGTGAGGATTTGGGGTATGTGATTGAAAAAGGAAAATAGTGAGGGAATTGATCATATCTGTCGGATGCAATGAACGAACAGTCCATATTAAATTTAGGGAGATGGGTCGAACGGGTTGATCCGAATTCAATTAAAACGAAATTGGGTTGAGAATTTAAAATTGAGCCACAAATTGGTTCAATTTAGGCTAGAATTCATAGAAACAGTAAGGAATTTGGCTAGAATTAAAATTATTTTTCAAGAAACGACTACAATTGAAATGAATTTGGATTAAAATGGGCCACGAATAAAATAAATTGGGATGAAATTGAATTATTTGCCATTTGGTTATTATATTACACACACCAATATGTAATATTTTGAAATAACAAATTTTACGTAAAAAAACATACGCAATATATACTAAAATAATGGTGTAAAATATTTGAACATATTATTTTAAATCAACAACAACAACAACAACATAAACATACCCAGTGGAATCCCACAAGTGGGGTCTGGGGAGGGTAGAATGTACGCAGACCTTACCAGTACCTCATAGAAGTAGAGATGTTGTTTCTTGGGAACCCTCGTCTCAAAAACCTATAAGCAGAATATACTAGATATGACAAAAAATAAAGGAAAGGGAATAGCAAAAAAAATACTAATAACCAAAAGCACATGACAATCCGTAAATATGATACAATTAACACATAAACAATAAATAACGACAACACATATTATAAAACACTACAACTTCTCTACCTTACTATACCACATGACTAGATAACCACCTAACCCTACCAACCAATTAGCCTACTACTCTAATTCGCGATCTCCACTTCTTTCTATCTAGGGTCGTGCCCTCAATGAGATCAAGTTCTACCATATCATGTCTAATCACCTCCCCCATTATTTCTTTAGTCTACCTCTACCCCTCCGTGTAGCTCCTAAAACCAACCTCTCGTACCTCCTAACATGAGCATCGGTACTCCTTCTCTGCACATGTCCAAACCATCGCAGTCTTGCTTCCTTTATCTTATTAGCCACCGGAGCCACCTCTAGCTTCTCCCGAATGGTCTCATTCCTAACCTTGTCACTCTTGGTGTGACCACACTTCCATCTCAATATCCTCATCTCTACGACATGCATCTTCTGGATATGTACATCTTTGATTGCCCAACACTCCACCCCATACAGCAAAGATGGTCTAACCACTAATCTGTAAAACTTACCTTTGAGTTTAGGTGGTATCTTCTTATCACACAATACTCCAGATGCAAGCCTCTATTTAGTCCATGCTGCCCCATTATAATGTGTGACATCATCATCGATATCGCTACTATTCTAGATGATGGACCCCAGATATTTAAAGTTTTCCCTCTTGGGGATAGGTTGAGTGGCAAGCCTCACATCAAAGTTTGCTTCATCTCTCTCAATACTGAATTTGCACTCCAAGTATTTAGTTTTGGTCCTGCTGAATTTGAATCCTTTGGACTCCAAGGCGTGTCTTCAGTCCTCCAACCTATCATTAACTTTAGTCCGAGTCTCATCATTCAGTACTATGTCATTTGTAAATAGCATACACCATGATACCTCTTCCTGGATAGATAGCGTCAGCTCATCCATCACCAAGGCAAACAAGAAAGGGCTCAACACAAATCCTTGATGGAGTCCCATCTCAACAGGAAAATACTCTGAGTCTCCTCCACCGTTCTTACCCGAGTTTTAGCTCCATCGTACATGTCCTTAATATCCCTAATATATGCCATTGGGTCACCTTTCACCTCTAGACATCTCTATAAGACATCCCTTGAGACTGTCATATGCCTTCTCGAGATCAATGAACACCATATGAAGGTCCTTCTTTCTTTCCCTATATTTCTCCACTGATCTTCGAACAAGATGAATTGCTTCAATAATTGACTACCCCGGTATGAATCCAAACTGATTCTCCAAGATAGATACTACTCTTCATACCCTCATCTCCACTACTCTCTCCCAGACCTTTATAGTGTGGCTTAACAATTAATCTCTTGTCCCCGCTTTTATCACTTAGCTCCTCATAAAGGTGCTCAAAAGCTGCTGACTTAGCAATCATCATCGTCATCTTTGCTTCTGACTTGGTCGTCTTATAGATTACCTTAAGCTTTTGCTTTTCATCTTCATCCCTACACTCTAACTAAGCTTTTGCTTATCCTATTCATCCCTACACTCTAACCACTCTATGTAAGAGACCTTCTTATCTTTCACTTTGCCCTGAACTTCATCATTCCATCACCAATCGCCCTGACGTCCACCAAAGGTCCCTCTCGAGACCCCGAGTACCTCAGTAGCTACCTTTCTTATGTAATCAGCAGTCGTGTCCCACATACTGTTCACATTACCTTCACTACTCCACACCTCTAAGTTTCTCAACTTTTTTTCCATCTCGCGAGAAAGGGCAGGAGTAAAGCCTCCCCATCTAATCTTAGGTTTGGCATACAAAACCTTCTTCTTCTTTTCTCTTTTGATCTCCACATCCATCACTAAAAGCCTATATTGAGTAGAAATATTTTCACTCGAAATAACCTTGCAATTCTTACATAGACTTCTATCGCCCTTTCAGAGAAGTAGGTAATCTAATAATCTATCTTAGTCTTAACTACCATACTACGGAAGGTAATCTAGTGGTTTTTCCTCTTTGGGAAACACGAGTTAGAAATCACTAACTCAAAGGCTTTGGTAAAATTCAAGAGAGACGTCCCACTTCCATTCCTCTCTCCAAAACCAAAGCCTCCATTAACATCTTCAAACCCGCTAGTAGTTGCTCCGATATGCCCATTAAAGTCACCCCCAATGAAGATTTTTTCTGTCTTTCGTATGCCTCGCACAATCTTATCCAAATCCTCCCTAAAAAGCCTTTTAACTTCCCCATCTAGGCCTACTTGGGGCGCATAAGCACTAACTATGTTCAGTACATGTCTACCAACCATGAGTTTGATAAACATCATCCTATCATTAACCCTCCTAACCTCAACCACGTAATCCCTAAGATTCTCGTCTACTAGGATGCCTACACCATTTCTATCCCCAGAACAACTCGAGTACCACAGCTTAAACCCATCCACGTCCCGTGCTTTGGTGCCTACCCATCTGGTCTCCTAGACACACGCTATATTAATATGTCTCCTTTTAAAATATTTTACTAATTATATGGACTTCCCTGTTAGTGACACTATAATCCACGATGCTATTCTTAACTTAAATAAGCCTGTGACCCTCTTGCCACCCCTACCCCTTACCTTCGACCCCGATTGATGACATGACCCTAGTCTACTATTATCTCCTAATACCACTAAACTACAAAATTGATAATCCCTACAAACAAATACAGGTCACAATAAAGAATAACAGTACTATACACTTGCAATTTTATAACCAAGGATTACTAAACAATACCAGCAAACTACCCACAAACAGTACTATGCAACAATAATAAACAAGACTCCAACAAAATACAACAATATGCTAAGTAATGTTTCCAACAAACAATATGCTAAGTAATATGTATACAACAATATATAACAAATATACAACTATAGGAAGAGGAATCAAATATGACACAAATAACTGGTGGGCAAGAAATCAAAGATAAGTAAAGGGTACCATATGACACAAATAATTAGAGTGCAAGAAATCAAAAGCTATAGGCAACAATACACCTGGGAGGGTATATATATACAAGGTAAACAGTGGAAGGCAAAATAACGTATATACAAGGTGAATATGCAACAGTAATAAAGAAATCCAGCAATTAACAGGATAAAATTGCTTAAACTAAGAAATTTGAAAACAGAGAGAAAAAAGGAACGATACTCAGCTGAATCAAAAAGTTTAAATGATGTCGAAGAAACTAGAAATGATATCCCTAAAACTGATCAAGAAAGGAACGATAGAACTTGGATTGAAACTAACTGACAGAGTGAACTAATCGCCAGAATTCTCTATTTCTAGCCTGATTGTCGGAGTCTACCTGAAAGCGTCATTGGAATCTGATGAGTAGTGAAAGTGCCAATAAAGGAGATCTGTTCTGAAAGAAATGAACCGAATCAATTGATAAAGGAGATCGACAGAAACTGTCAACACGGTTCGCCGGAACCTCTTAGAGATTAGTTCTTGGAAGAATTGAAGAAGATTCTTGAATTCTTGACTTGGAATCTTTAGAGTGCTTGATGAAGAACCATGCTTCTTGAAAAAGAAGAATCAAGAAATCCTTTCTGGAATTCTTGAATTCGTTTCTTGAAGCCCTTGAGGATGAATCTTGAAAGCTAATACTAACTTTGATGACTTTCTTGATGATTCTTGAGCGTTTATGTTTAGGAGTGAAGGAGAGGGTTTTGATTCTAGCTATATATTCTTGAAATAAAAGGAGAAATGAATAATTGATCTCTCTTTGAAGTTGAAGAGGAAATAGATCACTTTCCAACTTGTCAAATTGTCAGCCACAGAGTACTAGATTTCTCATTGTTTGACTTGAAACAATGAATATTACACTAGATAATAATAATAAATATAATAATAGTTTATAATAACAAACAAGCAAAATAATCAGCGAACAAATTTTGAAAGTTTTAAAAAATATATTAAAGTATATGATTATTTGGAAAAAGTTGAAAATAAACTCATTTATTTAAAAAATTTCAAAATACTTATTCTAATCAAGTGGCAACCAAAAAAAGGTTATAGGTCAATCAAAATTGGGTGTCAATAGCCCAAATCAATTATTTTAAATCTAAATAATAAACAACTTAAAATTTGAAAAATATATAAAATATTCTATCAACGTCATATAAATTGAGATCAGAAAATAATAATCATTGGGTGCCTGCTTGAGCTGCCTACTTCATCTCCTCCTTTATTATACTCGGTCCAATCAAAATATCTCATGGACTTTAACGTGTCTGCTTCAGCTACTTGACTATATTCCTTCAGCTATTCCAACTTGATTTACGATAGTACCCCTAACAAATTATTTCTTCAACTACTTCAACTGTGATTTTACTATATTGCTCTAATCAACTATTTTAAGTCTAAATAATAAACAATTTGAAATTTAAAAAATATATAAAATATTCTATCAATGTCATATAAATCAAGATAAAATATTTATAATTATTGTGCCCGTGCAGAGCAGGGCTTCCTATTTTCTAGTAATGAAATAGAGGAGGCTAAATAAACATGTTGGATTTAAGGACAACCTAATTAATAACCTAACCATCAATAAGTGTTAACCTGTTCATATCTCATTTTAGATGGTGTATTAAAAATATTACTTATAGACACTTAACTATGAACATACCCCTTTATTTTGCAATTCTCACAAAAAAATAATTACTCACATATATGTTCCTCGTTTAGTAAATAAATTTAATTTGCCTTTTTTGTTGATGGACTCCTAAGGGTGTTAAAATAATTTCAAATGTAGATGAACCGCCTAAAATTTTATGGGTTTGGCTCAAGATAATTTTAATTGGGTTCAACTCATTCAAGTCTTAACACATATCAAAAGAATCCATTTCAAACCGTTTTTAGACTCTTTACTTGCAAATATTTTTTTATCTATTTTATATTTTCTATCATTTATCTATCAATTTATAAAAAATAAATAATAATATGTGACAGTTATTGAGATTGAGTGGATCATGACCCAACTCGAATTTTATCCTATTTGAACCCAAGCCATTTGAGCCCAAAGTAAGTTTGGGCGGGTCATAACCTAACTTAATTTCTATTTCAACCCATTTTAACATTCTCAATTTTAAGCCAACCCGCCCTTTTGACACCCCTATGAACTCCTGTTAACTAAAATTAAAAATTATTCAGCTTCTTTTTAATTTAAAAAATTATTATATACTTTAAGAAAATGAAAAAAATAATTTATTATTTCTTGTTGTGTCACTGTTTTCATTTTCTTCCGTGAAATTTGAATCGAGTTCATTTAGCTGAATTAAATCCTTATTGTTATCTAAAAATAAATTTTGGGATAAGATTGAAGAAGAATCTGGGAACATATTGTCGACTTTGAGTTTGAAGTTCGATGTTCAACTAGAAAAAATATTGGATGTCATTATTTGTGGTTGATGTTGTTGTTGTTCGATAGTTGAACTGATTAGTTTGTTGGATGGTATTTGAGTCTAGCTATTTTTTAGTTTGTTGTGGAGCTTTGGATTTGAAAATGTGTTGATTAAATCAGTGTTATCATTTGAAACTAAATCCAATTTTGGTATACTCATTAAATCAATTAGCTATACATTACTTGAAAATGTGAATTGAAAACTACGAAATAACAATTCTTTCATTGGTGTTAACATTATTCGCCTACAAACTTTAAATTATCACTATTTAAAATATTTCATATTTTGCGACAAAAAATGAACAATTAATGACAAATTTTGAGTTGTAGTTAATAATCTCGTAGCTAAATATCATATTTGTTGTAAAATATTTAATAATATTATTATTTATTAAAAAATTATTTTAAATGAATTTTTTTAGAAAATAACTCTTGAAACTCTTTTTTGATTAGTTTTTTAAAAACTAATTTTTTTTTGGAAAAGGTATAGTAGTGAACATGAATTGTATTTATTTACATTTTACTTTTTCTAAAAGTACGGTGTTAGATTATATTATTTTTTTATTTTAAATGGTGACAACCCTTACAAAAAATCCTCTGTACGCCACTACTTGTAACCATGAACAAGTGTAGCCAAAGATTATTTTATATTTAACTATGAATTTTTTCATAGAAAATAGCAAAACTATTTAGCTACAAATTTTAAATTGTCACTATTTAAACACTATATATTTTGTGACAAAAATATGTTGTCACTAAATCACAGGTAATTAGAGACTATAAAAGGATCGTCATTGATTGCATATATTATTAGTGACAAAAACTTAGGTCACAATTAAATATTTTTTTTTTGTGGCTAAAGCTTACAACATTTAAATACGAACTCTATTTTATCGCTATTGCAATAACTTATTTTTTGTGACGAAATCATTTTGTGTCAAAATAATTACTAATTTAAAGACAAATAATAATTTGTCACAAATTAAATATATTATTAGTGATAAAATAATGTGTCATTGATTACTTAAAATTCGTCACTAGTGATACTTCATAAATGACGCCAAATTATTTTTTGGTGGGAAATTTTTTTCGATAAAACTTTACTACGAATTTATATTTTTCATCACTAAAAATATATTGCTCATGCATTTAAATGCGAAATATAATTTTTGTCCCAAAAAGTGAATAATTAGTGACGAATTTTATATCGTACCTAAAAATTTCGTAGCTAAATATCATATTTGTTGTAGTGATAGTTCTAAGGGACGAGAAAGTAGGACTCACGCTATAGGATTTCTTAGGGAAAGGGGTTAGCATGGATTCACATAGCATATAGCACATAATGACTAAGGGGTGGGTAAAACAAATACAACACATAACACATATATCCGACAAGAGTCTACAAGATGTCCAATAATGCCTCTAGTCATACAATAGGACGGGGGCCAAGACATGTTCCGGGCTCACCCTCAAAGTATAGATAACATAAACAAAAGCAAATTAAGGTGGAGGAATGATGGCTTGTCCTTGGAAGATAGGACTCACCACAACAAATGTTTCAAAATCCTATCTAGCCATCGAACGGTGGATGAAACTAACCTCCGATTCCTACATGTCAGATCATGTAGGCAAAAGTATGCGTTAGGACGTTTGAATGTACTAAGTATGCGGGATGCAATGCATGTAACTTACCAAAATCTGCATACAATGTTAGATGGCAAGGGCACATAATATAGAAAGAGATTGATAGCAAGGAATGTAATATAACAAGATGCTATGAAATTCATGATGCATGAAATGCAAATGATGCTCATATATATAGTGGGGATGTGACCTCAATCGACAAGAGTTTAACTATGGTTGTAACTATGAAGACTTGAAACTTGCATATCAACTGCATCTTTTATTCTATCAAATAGTTTAACAAAACATCAAATTCAATCACAAATCATAATGCTGCAGTAAATGTTTGTACTAAAATGAATCTAAAAATTAGTATCTCCGTCCCCATAATCGTATAGACAAGTTGAAAATTTCGCGATCAATAGTCTGAGCCATCTCAGGATCATCTCCGTGCTGTTCCCTAACATCAATGAAACGTTTCCCCAGTGCTGTGATCTTTTCTTCTAAATCCTCTATGGAGATTTTCAAATCAGGCAATGAATTCTTGATGAAAATGAGCTGATTGTTAAATGAGGATTGTAGGGCATTCCAAGTAATGCATTTGTAATCGGAAATGGTTCTTACTTCTTAAAATCTTCAAATCAAGATGATAATCAGTGTCTCTTCGTCGTTTAATTCAGTAATTGTTGTTCCTCCTTGATCAGGCATTGGTTGTTATCCTTTTTCAACAGCTCTTCTTCTTCTTTCTTCTTCATTTTCTTCTTCATGGTCGACTACTTCTACTTTTACTAGTACAAATCCTGATGGATTTTCATCATTTTCTCCATCACGTGAACTCATGCTTTTTTTTTTTGAGATAGTGTTACATTTGAAAATACATAAATACGACAACAACAACAACAACAACAACATACCCAGTACAATCCCACAAGTGGGGTCTGGGGAGGGTGGATGGTAATTAGAGACTATAAAAGGATC
>DF368323.1:3249-17337 GCA_000787875.1 Solanum virginianum
TATGTATGTATATATAGTGTCATGATGTGTTGGAACTATTAATTGGTGCTTAATTAACATGATATGACCATTGTAGTGTGAAGGAAGGGATGAAAACCATCTAAATATATATATTAGTATGTTGTCCAGTTTTGGAAATATGACAAAAGGATGTTTCATGGAGTTATTGTTGTTATATCAGTATTAGAATTGATTATTGAGGTTATTGGGTTGTTGTTGATTGAATTGAGCCGAGATGGATTCTCGGGGTGACTTATTTTAAGGGGAGATGCTACCCAAATTTTTGAAGAATTAGGGACAAAAATTAGAATATAATGCCCCACAAGTCTTTAGCTAATTGTTTGGCGTCGTTGTGAATTATTTATAGACTTTGGATGTCCCGAAGCATAAGTTTGATTGAGTTTGCATTTAGATTAAATTGGAGGACGTTTGAGGTATGTAAAGCACCCCCTTTCCTTTTGGCATATCCTAGTTCAATTAAGCTTTGATATGATCCCCGAGGGAACTCTATTCCCGCAATTCGAGCTTATGTATGGTCCGTCTTTGTTCCTTGGCACTGTTATGTAAATTTGTCCTAACATTATTTCCTATGTTTTTTTAAAAATTTATAAGTTATAAGAATATGTAAAAGTTTGATAAATTTTGCAAGAATTTATGTTTTAATGATTTTGGAAACTATAAATGTCTGTAACTTTTGATAGGAAGCTCGGATTGCCTCAAAAATCATTTTGAAATACCTCGTAAGAGTTTGTATGATTTAGAACGAGTATGCTCTTCGTAAGTTGGGTCAGTTCGGGTTCCCACCGGCCATGGGTCCCGCGACGCCCTTTTATGCAATTGTGATAATTGTTAAAAAAATTTTATAGTAAGTATTATTCTGATTTCGATATGAATATTTTACTTATCTTTTAGATTTATGACAATTATTTTATGCCTATGATTATGCCTAACTCTACTTGTACTTATTATGATGCATATATGTATACTCCGGTGGTATGTTGTGTCTAGCGGTATGTTGTGTTTGGCATATGTTGTGATTGGGCATTGTACTATGATTTGACATTGTGCTATGATTGGGCGTTGTGCTGTGATTTGATGTTGTGCTGTGATTGGGCGTTGTGCTGTGATTTGGCATTGTGCTGTGATTGGGCGTTGTGCTATGATTTGACGTTGTGCTGTGATTGGGCGCTGTGCTGTGATTTGGCGTTGTGCTGTGATTTGGCATTGTGATGTGATTGGACATTGTGCTGTGATTTGGCGTTGTGCTGTGATTGGACGTTGTGCTGTGATTGGGCGTTGTGTTGTAATTTGGCGTTGTGCTGTGATTAGGCGTTGTACTGTGATTGGAAGTTGTGCTGTGATTGGGCATTGTGCTGTGATTGGGCGTTGTGCTATGATTTGGCATTGTACTGTGATTGGATATTGTGCTGTGATTTGGCGTTGTGCTGTTATTGGGCGTTGTGCTGTGATTGGGCGTTGTGCTGTGATTTGGCATTGTACTGTGATTTGCCGTTGTGCTGTGTTTGGCGATGTGTTGTGATTGGGCGTATGTTGTGTTTGGCGATGTGTTGTGATTGGGCGTATGTTGTGTTTGGCGATGTGTTGTGATTGAGCGTATGCTTTGTTTGGGCATTCTGACTATGTGAGTACGGGGACGGCGATACGTAGCGCCTGGCTCATCTATCCCATGTTTGATATGTGATATGTGATGGAGATTCGGAGATTTGACAACTTTCTGGTGTTATGACGCCATTGACGGGCGGACAACCATACTTCTTGTGCCTATGCATTATTTGAATTTTTGGAAGTAAACATTTTGTGGTTTTGGATATGTATTTGACTACCCCGCTTTTGTTTTGATTATTACTCTGGATTATGTTTTGTACATTATGCTTTACATACTCGGTACATATTCCGTACTGACCCCCTTTCTTCGGGGGTTGCGTTCAGGCCCGCAGGTTCTGACACACAGTTTGGTGACTCATCAGCTTAGGACATCTTTCTGCGGTTTGAAGTGCTCCCTTACTCCGGAGCCCACTTCTGATTTTTATATGTATGTTCATTCGTTGCATTATGTATACATATATATGTTCAGGGGTACGACGGGGCCCTGTCCTATGATTCTATCAGCTTTGTTTAGAGGTCTGTGGATACATACACGTGTGGGTTGTGCCCAGTTTGTATAATTAGCCATGTATTCTGAAAAAATAATAATAATAAAATAAGACATCTGTTATAATCTGGCTTTGCGTTTGTGTCTGAGTGCCCAATCCGGGCACTAGTCACGGCCCACGGGGTTGGATCGTGATACTAATAATGAAGTCCATGTTGATTATCTCCCACTTTCACTCTGGAATTTCAAAGTTCTGAGCCGATCCACACAGTCTTTGGTGTTCAACCTTGACCTATTGACAATTGGGACACCTAGAGACAAACTCAGTAATATCCTTCTTCATTCCATTCCACCAAAGACTTCTCTCATGTCGTGGTACATCTTGGTGGAGCCAGGATGAATAAAATATCTGGAGCTGTGAGCTTCAGTCATGATTCTTTCTCGAACACCATCAACATCGGGAATACATAATATACTATGGTATCTCAACACTCCATCTCCCCTTTTGGAGAAGACCATCACCTTTTGCTTGCGAGCAGCTTCTTTCAGTTGGAGTAAGATGGGATCTTGGTCTTGCTTTTCTTTTACCTCTGACACTAAAGATGAAGCAGACTCATTCTGAATTTGACTCTGCCTTCATTGATTTTTCTTCAAGTTGTACTCCTAAGCGAGCCAATATGTGCACTTCCTTAGCTAACTCCCTTCTTCCACATGGGCAGTGTTACCCATAGATAACCTGCTAAGAGTATCAGCAACAATATTAGCCTTACCTGGGTGGTAGAGAATGCTCATGTCATAGTCCTTGAGCGACTCCAACCATCTCATCTGCTGCAGGTTGAGCTATTTCTGACTGAAGACATATTGCAAGCTTTTGTGGTCAGTGAAGACATCCACATGCACTCCATACAAGTAGTGATGCCAGATCTTAAGGGTGAACACTACTGCTGCCAACTCAAGATCATAAGTCGGATAGTTCTTCCCGTGAATCTTAAGTTGTTTGGAAGCATAGGCTATCATCTTCCCTTTCTGCATCAGCACACAATCCAATCCAACTCTGGATGCATCACAATATATCACAAAGTCTTTCATCCCACCGGGTAAAGTCAAAATTGGTGCGGTAGTCCGTTTAGTCTTCAACTCTTGAAAACTTTGCTCACAGTCATCAGGAAAACTTGGCCTTTTTCTGAGTTAGCCTGGTCAATGGTGCAGACAAGGAAGAAAACCTTTCAATAAATCTGCGGTAATAGTCTGCCAACCCCAATAAGCACCTTATGTTAGTTGGAGAGGTCGGTCTGGGAAAGTTCTTAACCATCAATCTTCTAGGCATCCACTCGAATACCATCGCCCGAGACAACATGACCTAAGAAGGCCACTGACTTGAGCCAAAACTCACATTTCAAAAACTTTGCATATAACTCATGGTCTTTGTGGATTTGTAAAGCCACTATGAGATGATTGGCATGCTCCTCTTCATCCTTAGAATATACCAGGATATTGTCAATAAATACAATCACGAACATGTCAAGATATGGTCTGAATACTCTATTTATCAACTCAATGAAGGCTGCAGGTGCATTAGTCAACCCAAAGTATATGACTAAGAACTCAAAATGGCTGTCCTAAAGGCTATCTTTGAGATATCACATTCTCTCACTTTCAGCTGATGGTAATCCGGTCTGAGGTCTATCTTGGAGCAAGTGGAACGCTGAAGTTGGTCAAATAGATCATTTATCCTGGGAAGAGGATACTTATTCTTTATTGTGACCTTATTTATTTACCTATAGTCTATGCACATTCTGAGAGACCCATCTTTCTTACACACGAATAGGACAGGAGCACCCCAAAGAGAAACACTAGGCCTTTTGTAACCCTTCTCTAACAAATCTTTCAATTGCTCTTTCAACTCTTTCAATTCAGCGGGGACGATCCTATAAGGTGGAATTGAGATAGGTTTGGTATCCGGAGAACATCAATTTCAAAATCAATTTCCCTGTCGAGAGGGACTCAAGACAGATCCTCAGGAAATACTTCAGTAAACTCATTTACCATCAGGACTGACTCTAGAGTAGAAGACTCAACATCATCAGGCTTCACTCACACGAGATGATAAATACAACCTTTTGCGATTAACTTTCTGGCTCTAAGATAGTAAATAAACTAGTCTAGGGTGCAACAAAACTCCCTTTTCATTCTAGGATAGGTTCATTAGGGAATTGAAACTTAACAATACGAGTCCTATAGTCAACAGAGGCATAACAGGCATGAATCCAATCTATGCGAAGGATCATATCAAAATCCACCATATTTCCAACTCTACCAAGTCAGCCTAGGTATCTCCATGATAGATAGATACTACACAATCTCTATAGATCCTCTTAACTAGGATGGATTTGCTAGTAGGAGTGAAAACAAAAAAGAATTCAAGCAAACACTGTGGAAGAATTGCAAATTTACCAGCCACGTAGGGAGTTACAAAAGACAGAGTGGCACCCGAGTCAAGCAATGCATAACAATTAAAAGTAAAGACTCGAAGCAAATCTGTAACAACATCTGGTGCTACCTCCTGATCCTGACGATTACCTATGGCATAAAGATGATTTGTCCCATCTCTTGTACCCGTAGTAGTACCCTTCTGATGACTGCTAGCTGGAGGTGCTGCGGAGGACTGTGCTTTATTACTTCCCTCACCTCGCCTCCTCTTCGGGCATTCATACTGAAAGTGATCAGTCTGCCCACATGAGTAACAAACAGCTGTGCTCACATGACACTCACCCAGATAAAGTTTACCACACTTTCTACAAGGCAACTTTCCTTTCGTACCTTGGGTAATACTAGCCTGAGATTGCGAACCTTGGGCCCTGAAATTCTGGTGACCATAAGAATTCGGATCATACTTGTTCTATTGGACGGGCGCACTCGCTGTAGAGGGTGCATAGTGAGAAGACCTTTTCTGAAAGTAGGATTTATCACCGTTATTCTGTCTCTGCTGGCTAGGCTCATGCCATGCTGATTTTGCCTTCCTGTTCAGATCTTCTTATCTATCTCTCTTTTTGTCTTCCCCAGTTTGCTGGACATATACCATAATCTTGGAAATGTCCATACCTGGGATCAACAATGCTGCTTTACATTCCTTCTTCACATGCCTGCCCAATCTCGACACGAACTTCCTCATCTTTGTCCTCATGTCTTGGACCATTTCAGGAGCATATCTGGACAGCTTAATAAACTTGAGACTGTGCTCTTTAACAGTCATCCACTCTTATTTTAAGTTCACAAACTCATTAACCTTCACTTGCCTCAACGCTTGGGGAAAGAAGTGGTCAAGGAACAAAGTCTCAAACTTATCCCACTCAGTAGGCTCAATATCTTCACCTCTACTATCCTTCCATTGGTTGTACTAGATATTTGCAACATCTCTCAGTTGGTAGAAGACAAGCTCAACCCCTTCAATCTCATTAGCATGCATGGCCATCAAGACCTTCCATATCTCATCGATGAAGTTATGTGGGTCCTTCTCAACCTTTGACCCCATATAAACTGTTGGGTTCATTCGTAAGAAGTCTCTGAGCCGGGTTGTAGTCATTGACTCTTGGGAGCTGGAACTAGGGGACTGAGGACCTCGACTATTATCCAGGGAGGCCACTAGTTGAGTAAGCATAGTTATAGCTCCCCTAAACTCTGCCTCTGAGGTGGGGGCTGGCTGTGGTTGAGGGGCCGCCTGAGGAACCTCAGCAGTCCTGGTAGGACGACCCTGTCTGAATAGGGGCCTCTGGTGGGGCATTCTTAGCTACTAGGGCTGTGGCATCTCTATGGGAAGATGTACGTTTTAGAGGCATGATTTGTAAGCGTGTAATGCACGAATAAGAAAAGAATTTCATAGAGTTAAGCTCTATCGCACGAGTTAGAATATAGAAGAAGGGTAGCCATTCCTAATGTCCTATAGCCTTCTACTTATGAAGTGTGGTGCACAACACACTTATAAACAAGACTTTACTAGACATGGCTTCATAGACTCCCTAAGACACTTGAACTCTAGGTTTTGATACCAAGTTTGTCACATCCCGGGAGGGTACCCTAGATGTAACTGGCACTCAGAGACTATTGCTAGTCCCCAAACGAATCACCTGACCTCATCACATTTGTTCAATCAATGCATCAGCGAAAGAAATCAGAATTAACAAATAAATAACAACTTCCTACTCTACCTCATCAAATCAGCGTCAAGAATAAGGGCTCTAGGCTACAAGACTAGTAAACAACATCAATAGCATAAGATAGAATTATAAAAAAAAAAACTCAATTTAGTAAGAAAAGGGAAAGACCCCATCATCAAACCGTTATCTCTATGTCTATAAAACCTCTACTTCTACAATCTAAAAAGGTACCACGACAGACTATAGTTATCATAAACTCATAAGAAATAACTCAAATCGTAGGAAAGTAAAATAACAGGTATCCTCCGAATGCAGGGGAGGACTCACCAATGACTAGAACTAGGGGTGATGAACCTCAACGAATCGCCTGTTGAAATCCTCTGTCTGCTGAATCTGCATCATGAAACGATGCAGCGCCAAATGGCGTCATTACGTGGAATGTATGATATATAACACGGGCTGAAAGTAAATAGTATAGACAGAATAACATGGAATAACATCAACTCATTAGGTACTCATCTCATCTCAGAATAAGGAATAGACGATATCGCATCGACATCAAGCAAGACTCGTACCATCACATCAACATCAGAGTACTATCAATATGAAACCTATCTGGAAGTTTCTCTAACCGACAACCATCACCTATGAGCTGGTGATGATATAACAAAGCGATGTCATTACCACATCCGTCCAGTACCTTGCTGGCATAAAGGATGTCCCATCTATGGATCCATAGTAACATCAAGTCCTCTTTTGGGACTAAAGAAGCATTCACTTTGATGGTCCAATCCCCTCCTATGCGGTCACGTAGTTAATGAGTGCGAGTAGGACTTACTGTTACTCATTTCGGTGCTCAGTACTCCTCCCAGGACTCAATCATGCTCATAAGACATCAAACATCAAGATTTACTCATCATTTACTCTCTATTGGACAAAGAACATCAACTCATCTCATCTATCATCAACTCAATAAATTAGGTACATTCTTTAGATTAAGTTCAGCCTCTTTAAGACTCTAAGGGTATCACTCTCAATCAATCTCATTAACATCATCATCAACATATTCAACTCAGGACCAGAACCATAACAAACAACACATTTATATTATCAAGGCTTTAGACATAAACCCCTAAGTTCATTCTTGTCATCTTCAACACATAAATCATGTAGGGTTTATATAATAACTTAGATAAACCATTTAAACAATTAATTAAACTTATGATGATCATCAATTCAAGAATATATATATATATATATATATATATATATATATATATATATACAATAAAATACCTAAGAATTTCACATATAGGACTCATCACATTCAACTATCAACTTACTACAATCAATGGGGCACATGGGAGAACAATCCCTTGTTTTGGGTTAGCCTTATATACTTGGGATGAAGAATAACTTAATGGTCTTCAAGGAATTGACCCCCAATCTTGAATTTCCAAAGCTACCTCTTCTTTCTCTCTCAAGGATCCGCACTTAGAAACTAGAAAAGAAAGTTTTTGAAACCTTTAACCTCGTATAAACGACCCTTAAACACGTTTTTGGGACTTAGGATAGGTTGGGAAATGACTAAAGTGCCCTTCCCAAATTAAAAGAATAAAATTTCAAGCATTGTGCCTGGGGAGCGGATATATGTTATTTCGCAAATTTACGTTCTTTTCAATTTTCGTCAAAAAATTTAACCCAAAAAACAAGTGTAAGTGCGCTTCCCTGGCGCGTCGCGCCTGGGGCACATCAACACTGTTTTGGAATTAATTACGAAAAATTATTTTTTGATTCAGTTGCTCTAAAATCGGGTGAGACCATTCTCCCATTCAATTTTTCGTGCTGATCGCAAATCGGGTCTCGAATTTCCATTGGAACTTGGGAAGATGTATTATGCGCATGATTCCATTCTAGGGGTATTTTGATAATTTCATGGGGTGTTACAAAATCCACGAAACAACACCAAATCTGATTCTAAAAAATCTCCTAGATTAATTTTCACATTTCAAAACTGATGCAACAAATGAAATTTCATTCAGAGACTCGAAACTCCAAATGGTATCAAAATTTACTTTTAGAACAACTTAAGCGTTAAAACTCAAAAACTCCTACAACCCTCAACTCTTTAACGAAAAGCCAACATCAGTCACACAAATGGGCCAATTAAGACTCGGGGCTACTAACAGGAGGGAAAAATGGTAATTTCTCAAGAATATTTGAGGTCATTATAAAATACGATTGTCTCTTTCTTGTTTAATTCATATAAAAATTTTACGGAATAATTTATTTTGGCATTAATCTGTATTAACTTTAAAAATATTTTGCACATATAATCCATTTCAAGCATATTTAAAATTTTATACGAGTGTAATTATTATTTGACTTCAACTAATTTTTCTTAATCTCTGAATAGAAATGACTGAAGTCACACAAAAATAACAAATAAGATTAAAATTTATGCAAAATAGCTAAACTTCAAACATATATATCTGAACTTCAAATATATGAAATCTTAAAAATTGTCTCCAAATTTATTTGAAGTAGATACATACAAAAAATTTCAGAAAATGTCTACAAATCAAATGCCATCAAAATTGAACATTCATTAGTTAGATCTACAATTTATTTTTATTATGATATTATTCTTTTCGTTTCAAATTAATTTAATTTTTAAGATTTTTTTCACTGTTCGAAATAGTTGAATTATTCAAAGTTCAAGATGAATGTTTAAAACCTTTTTCATTTTTATCCTTTCATTTATTGAAATTTCATAGTTTTTAGGAAATAAATTCCAACGTATTTATGACTTCACAAAAGACAACAGTGAAAGTACTCCCTCTGTCGCATATTATATTAGCACTTTTCATTTACACGATTATTAAGAAATTATTAATGCACTAGTGAACTTTATCATTTTACCATTTATTTATATCAATGTATATTAAATTAAGTGAGAAAAAGTTATTAATACACTAATTATTAATGCACTAGCAAATTTTACCATTTTACCCTTTATTTATATCAATATACATTAAATTAAGTGAGAAGAAGTCATTAATCTACTAATTAATAGTTGGGTAAAATGAAAAAAACACAATTAATTCTATCTTAATTTAGTAAGTACCCATATAATATGAGACAAATATTTATAGAAAGATGCCCATATAACATGTGACAGAGATTATTTAAATTTTTTTGTTCAATGTTTTTTTTAATATAATCATATCCATCATATTGCCATAGGTGGAATTGAATTTATGAGGACAATAAGTCAATGGAGGAAGACTTTCTCCATCCACTATTTTGTAATTATTATTTGACTTCAATTAAGCTTTCTTAATCTCTGAATTGAAATGACTGAAGTCACACAAAAATATGACAAATAAGATTAAAATTTATGCAAAATAGCTAACCTTCAACATATATATCTGTAACTTAAAATATATGAAATCTTAAAAATTGTCTCCAAATTTATTTGAAGTAGATACATATGTAAAATTTCAGAAAATGTCTACAAATCAAATGCCATCAAAATCGAGCATTCATTAGTTAGATCTACAATTTATTTTTATTATGATATTACTCTCTTCGTTTCAAATTAACTTAATTTTTGAGGTTTTTTTTAGTGTTCAAAATACTTGAATTGTTCAAAGTTCAAGATGAATGTTTAAAATTTTTTTCATTTTTATCCTTTCATTTATTGAAATTTCATAGTTTTTAGGAAATAAATTCCATTACGTATTTATGACTTCACAAAAGACAACAGTGAAAGTACTCCCTCTGTCGCATATTATATTAGCACTTTCCATTTACACGATTATCAAGAAATTATTAATGCACTAGTGAACTTTACCATTTTACCATTTATTTATATCAATGTATATTAAATTAAGTGAGAAGTTATTAATACACTAATTATTAATGCACTAGTGAATTTTACCATTTATTTATATCAATGTACATTAAATTAAGTGAGAAAAAGTCATTAATATACTAATTAATGGTGGGATAAAATGGAAAAAATATAATTAATTCTATTTTAATTTAATAAGTATCTATATAATATGAGACAAATATTTATAGAAAGATACCCATATAATATGTGACAGAGATAGTACTATTTAAATTTTTTCGTTCAGTGTTTTTTTAATATAATCATATCCATCCTATTGCCATAGGTGGAATTGAATTTATGAGGACAATAAGTCAATGGAGGAAGACTTTCTCCATCCACTATTTTGTAATAACTAATAATAACAGATAAAAAGAACCATATATTGCCCATCTAGAAGTAATATTATTTTAAAGGAGAAAAAAAAAAGTTCTGCGATATTCACTTTTCTTGATTTAATTAATAAAAATGCAACAAAAAATATATATATAAAATTGTAAGTAGAACCAATAATTATTTTATGTTAAATTCAAATAATCCTGATATTATTTTTGGGAGTTAAAATGAAATATATAAGGAAAAACTTTACATCACAAATATATTAGACAAACTTATATCCAAGAATATTTTTTTTAATTTTGATTAAATTAATTCAATAATTTAAAATTTAAAATTTAGTGATTAAAGTTATATGGAAAATACTGTTAATCAAATATATTTTTTTTCATATTAATATGATACAAAAATATATTAAAATATTGATCAAAATTTATATCGTTTAAAATGAAAATTGTGACGAGAAAAATAAAAACCCGATGGAGTAGAATATTAGTAAACATAAAATTTTGTTTTTGGATTAAAAAAAAAGATATATAATTTTTTTTCTTCATGTATCAAAGTTGCTCAAATAATTCATTTATCAATAAAAAGAAATAGCCTAAGCGATTATCAAATAGTTTAACTGACAAAACGTTTATTTATTTATTTTTATATTTTATTCACTAATGATTTAACATAATCCACCCAATCATGGCATTGAGAAAAGAGATTAATTATTTTTCTTTAATTGAAATATAGTGTTTAATGGACATAAGAAATGATTCAGAATAAGTAGTTAATACTAAAAGTAAAATAAATAGTCAGTGTTTAAAGTATGAATTTGACTAAATACAATAATTTAAATTTTTAATAATTATAGTATTAATTTAAAATTTAATAACTTAAAAGAAATAGTAGAAAATTTTAAACTTGAACTCATAAACTTAAAATTTTGATTTCATTCGCCTCATGAATCATGTGTCACATACCAACATAAGTTGTGGAGTAGTGATGAAATTGTTTTACCCTTAAGCAGGTATCTCGAATTTAAATTTTAAATATAAAAAAAATCTTATTAAAAGTATCACCCCAAATAATTTCTACAATGCACTATTTAAATTTAATTAAAATTCAATACAAACTCCACAAATTAATTTTTTTTAAAAAAAAAATCATGTGTCATGTGAAGTGACATTATTATTATGATTGTGTATCCAAACCTAGGGATTTTCGTGATATTCTCTCTTTTTTAAAAAAAAAAACTTTTGGAGACATGTTCTTCATGATTCTAAAGATCCTCAACCCCACACAACCTTATATTCTCATGTTGTCTATCTTCTTATTCATGGATCTTTTGGTAGCTAGAAATAATATAAATTTTTAATTTTGTATTATTTTTAATTTTATAATGACGATTTTAAATAATAATAATTAAAATTTTAAATTTTAATATTTATACATATTTAATATTTATTAACATCAATATACATTATTTAAGTAAAATGTATTGAGTTCGCCTGAATCTGCAGGCAGGCTACTAACTATAATGCATGCAACAAACCATATATGCCTTTGATTATACAATGAATAGTAGTTAGTTAGAAAGTAAATTATTTATTTATAAAACTAAAACGATATTTCGTGGGGTTAGATGTGTCTCTGCCACTATTTTTATTTCAAAATTGATAATAGATAATTAATGGATACATTTTGCTAACTTTACAAGCATATTTAAATCTAACATTAAGATGCACGTTAAAGTTAAAGGCAAATAAATGATCTTTTTTTAGTCTGTTTCAAAATAAATGATCTTTTTTTCTTTTGGGTAATATTTTAACTTTAACTTTCAACGTAGCATGCTTAGGGCCATAAGATTAAAGAATATTTTGGTACATTTGACACAACTTTAATTTAGAATCACAAATTAAAAAATCTTCATTATTTTCTTAAACTTCGTGCCAAGTCAAACTAGGTTTTTTTTTTTTTTAAATGAAATGAATTTATTTATTTATGTGAATTCAGGATGTTGAGGTTTTAGGTGCCACATTATATGAATAATATCATGATTTCAATATCTTCGTTTAACACTAATAGCCCGTTTGGCCCTCAAAATTATCTTCTTTTTTTTGGTTACAAAAAGAGGTTTAACCAAGTTTTTAGGAAGAAATAAGTGTTTTTGACAAATAGCAAAAACGGTTTTTCAAAAATTTTAGAAACAAAGAAAAAGATTTTCACCATTTTCACTACACAATCATTTAGCGTTGAATGTGACCTTTATTATATTTATATACATTTTGATACATATATACCTATATATACAGAGTTCCAATGGATCCGCCCCTGATGGCATTACAACACAACAAAAACATATCCAGTGAAATCACACAAAGTGGGGTCTGGGGAGGGTAGAATGTACGCAGACCTTACCACTATCTCATAGAAGTAGAGAGGTTGTTTCCTGGAAACCCTCATCTCAAAACCCATAAGCAGAAAGAACTAGATATAACAAAAAGGAAAGAGAACACAAAGAACGACTAATAAAGAATACACATAACAATATGTAAATATGATACAACTAACACATATAAGATAGATAATGAGACACAGAAACAGAAAATACGTCCTCCACCTAACCCTACCAATTAACCTACTACTCTAATTCACAACCTCTACTTCCTCCTATCTAGGGTCATGTTCTCTGTGAGATCAAGCTCCGCCCCTGATGGCATTATAATTATTTAACATGTCTAAAGATTCATACATACTTTTAAAGACTAAAAAGTCTTCATGATTCATGAAGAATTGAAGTCAAAAGGGTGGTTGACCGTATATATGGCAATGTGCAAATATTCCTTAATTATTTTTGGCTTTGCCAGCTTTCTTGTAATAGTAACAATAGTCATGCTTTATGAATTAAAAAAAAAAGAATATAATAGACTTGGCCAGCACAATTTTTTGACTAATCTTTGGCTTTGGATTTCAATTATGTAGCTCAATATTTTGACTAATATTTTGTTTGGATATATCAATTAAAATAAAATTATATATAATACTGCCTAACTTTTAGGTCTACCATTATTTTAATTTCTCATATTTAATTGATAAATTTTTTAAAAAAATTTCTCTCTAGAAAAATAAATTTCTTAAAAATAATAATACAATAACTCCGGAAGTAGAATACAATGACTCCCTCCGATGCATCCTAACACCATTAGCCCGCACTCCCACAAACCTTTTTTTCGTATGGTATTTATCTTGATTAAATATAAATATTCTTAAGATAATATGTTTCTCTATTTATGTGCTAAGTATCAGAAAACAAGTAAAACCTCTTTTCATTTTTTTAATAAATATTTTCCTTCATATGGAATTGTGAAGGATAATGTTTTTTAGGATAAAAAATTTCCACATATTTTTTAAAAAATAATTAATTTTCACTGTTAATTTCCACATATCAATAAATAAATAATAATAATAGTAATAATAATAATAAATAATTATAATAGTAATAATAATAATAATAGTAATAATAGTATTAATAATAATAATAGTAATAATAATAATACTTATAATAGTAATAATAATAATAGTATTAATAGTAATAATAA
>DF368322.1:0-16905 GCA_000787875.1 Solanum virginianum
CCACCCGTATGGTTTTTCGGGATTCTTCGCCCTGAACCCCAGATAGCGCCAGAATCTGTGGGCTAACACCCACGAAAAATAGCTGAAATTGCTTGTTTCTCCTTCCTTGGGCCATAAAAAACCACCAGGGCTGCTTGCCGGGCTCGTGCCCGACCCACTGGTATGATTTTTTGGGATTCTTCGTCCAGAACCCCAGATGGCGCCAGAATCCGTGGGCTAATAGCTACGAAAAATGGCCGAAATCGCCTGTTTCTAGATTGTCCCTAACCCATCCGTATGATTTTTCAGGATTCTTCACCTGAAACCCCAGATAGTGCCAGAATCCGTGGGCTAACACTCACGAAAAATGGTCGAAATCGTCTGTTTCTCCTTCCTTGGGCCATAAAATCCTACCAGGGCCCCCCCAACGCCGCCGGACCACCTGGGCCGCTTGCCGGGCTCGTCCCCGAACTAAACCTCGATGATCATCTAGCAGCCACGGCATGGTCAGTCCTCGGACTTGCATCAAGGAGTTGATGAAGGTTTGCTACAGAGGTAGTATTATTCTCATGAACTTCACCGTCTTTGTTGGTTCTATTGAACGAATCATTGTTGTTGACTTTTGCTAGTAGGTCTACTGTGCTAACTGGCTTCAGCCTCTTATCATCAATCTCAGTTCATAGTAGTAATCACGGTAGGAGGAAATGCCGTTCCCACTACTTTTTCTGCTTTATTACCAGGATTAAGAGCTACACCAGTTCCCTTCTCTGAGGCCTCATTTACTTCCCGAGTACGTTCTGGACTGCAGAGTCTTCGACTTTTCCCATCACCAGCTGTAATAGATTTTGAAGAACAGAGATATCAAAAGATGAAGCCAGGCACTACTTTTGAGCTCAGTTTTTCTAACTTTCGTACAAACTCCAGTAAATGCATCATCCATTAACAGTGTTGAAGCAATAAAGTGTACCAAGTTTGATAAAACCGATACTCCTAAACATATAGTGCCCAGAGTAACAAATGCCTTACACATTAGTGACGGGAAAAAGAAACGCAAACCCTCTCATCCAACTTTTTTACCTGTAATTTAACGATCAGGTTTCAGTATCTTTAAAGGTTAAAGCTGCAATATTACAAGATTCAAGAGTGCTTTATCTATTAAGCAATGCATAATACATAGAAAGACACTCAAACTTGGCCTCAACAGGCAAGTATTCCAACTTTACGTTTCAGACTCCGCTCACCCACCTTTAGTATGAGGAGGAAGTATCAGCATCCAGAAGCCTTCTTGCCAATACAAATTTAAAAAATTTAAAAAAAATTGAGATAAATGGATTTATAGATCTCGGATCGCACCTCTGTTGTGTGTACGTTACTTCCATCACTTGAACCTTCAGTTTGCCCACTGTCATGGCATGAAACTAACAATTAGTTAATACTCAATATCTTTAGCAGGATTATGAAGTATTCTCCAGAATTTAAGGACCACTAATTGCAGATATTCTACTCCCTTCCGTTTCAATTTATTCGCGTTAGCTTTCCATTTTTAGTTTGTTTCAAAAGAAATGTTTCTTTTCTTTTTTGGCAACTCTTTAATATCAACTTTCTACCTGCATGTTTAAGACCATAAGATTAAAGGGCATTTTAGTCGTTCTTTCTGTTCCATTTCCTGTCCTTTCCTTTTTGTCATATCTAGTTTATTCTACTTATGGGTTTTTGAGACGAAGGTTCCTAGAAAACAACTTCTCTACTTCTATGAGGTAGTGGTAAGGTATGCGTACATTCTACTCTCCCCAGACCTCAGTTGGGGGATTCCACTGGTATATTATTGTTGTTGTTGTTACTTTCTTAAACTCCATGTCTAGTCAAATCCAGACAAGCAAATTGAAATGCTGGGAGAATCTATAACTGAGTTGAGCATGGTTCTTAAACGACTGAATATGATCCCAAGCATGAACTACTTTTGCACAAACCTCTGAGAAGCTCCATGGTCAGTGCCATCACCACCATTGTCAACATTGCAATTTCCTATTGTCATTCCAAGCCCGTTAAACCCTTTTAACCGACTTGTCAAGCCTTGATCAGTGTTTCCTGAAGACTTAGCAGAAGCAGTATCCTATACAATGTAGAGTGATTTAGCTTCAATCCCGCCGTTAGATACCAGTATACTACGTTGAGCTTAAAGGAAACAATAATCTTTCAGTGGAAGCAAATAAGTTCATAAATACTGAAGGAAGTCGAAGAACTAAAAGTAACATATACCATGGTTTGGCTAACAGCAGGAGATGATGTCTTTCCATGCGCCTGAGGATGGGACACCTGAAATCAGAAAAAAGAATCATCTGTAACAGCACCTGTTCGTATGTTTTAGCCACCACTCTGTCACTAGAGCATATATTACAGTAACTCTACGTAAATATAGAGTCATATGTTTTCGTATCCGTTGTTTATTATGTTTAGGTGATTGTACTATTCTGTTGTTTGTTACTATTCCTTGCCTCCATTCTCGGCTTTGCTTTCTTATTAGTTGCTATGTTTTCTTCTCTGCCTTTTCCCTTTACGTTACTACTTAATTTTGTTTCACTTGAGCCAAGGGTCTTTGGAAGCAACCTCTCCACATTCTTAATGTAGGGTTGAGGTCTGCGTACACTATACCCTTCTCAGACCCCACTTTGTGAGACTTGTAAAGGCTGATCAAGTTTTTCGCAATTTACATAAACATCAATAACCACTAGAGCTATGGTAATAGTATCAAACAGCATGGCGGAAAATGATTAACCTGCATCGCAGTCCATTTTCTCTATCTCATTTTATTTAATTTTTTTTTGTCTCACTTTATTTTAATTGAACATAATTTAATTTTAAAATTTCTTTTTTACTCTTAGTAAAATAATTCTTAATTATATACATATCTAAAAATAATTTTAGATCACAATTTTAAAAATTATCTTTTTCTTTTTAAATATCATGTCAAGTCTAAATTATCATATAAAATAATAATGAAATCTATTACATTTGAAGAACTTAGTTGTGTTGTTAGTACTAAATCTATAAGCTTGATACATGGTGTAAACTTCTCACTTTTATATACTTTTAGTCAGAACCAACCAAAGATGTAAGGCCAGTTCTATCATAATATAATACAAGTTATGCCACTTAATTTCTACGAAACGTTTACCATAAAAGGCATAAGTTTAATTCATAATTCATAAATTATATTTTACGAGACAAAACATAAGTTTAGTATCAAAATGTTATTCCTCGAAAAGTTCATAACTACAAATTATACCTTACGAGAACTTATGCTAATTGAGGTATAAATGCAGTACCAGAATAAACAAATTTATGCCCTTAATTCCTATAACTAGTATCAAGACAATAACAAGTTCTTTAAATTCATGTCTTATCAAATTAGGTCATCGTTAAAGATACTTTGACCCACAATGGCATGCTTTTATAACTAAATAGATGCAACAGTATATTTAAGATCATAATTTTAAAAGTATGTTTTTCCTAAATTTTGGGTCTAGTCAAATAATGCTACATTATTTGAACGAGCATAGACTAAGCTACCAGTCTTTACGACTTTTATAGAACTCGATAATTTTGATTCAGATCTTCTATTTATTTTTAAAAATTCATAAATAATTTATCAAAATGCAATAAATTATCTTTTACGAAAACTCTTTTTTTTCCTGTTTTAATTAAATTTATGATCAAGCGCTAGTTTAAAATCTTGATTCTACCTAGAAAAATTGTTGGGTAGCAAACTCCTCCCACATCGGTGGAAGAGGAGAAGTAGATACTACTTAAATAGGTTCAACCCAATCCATTAGTATGAGGTCTTTTGAAAGGTACCCAAAAACAAATTCGTGAGAACTCGACCTAAAGCGGACAATATCATACTAATACGATCCCTACAGAAATGAGTAGTAGCTTCTAGTGTATCCACATTTTTGTTGTAGTGCTACATCTCAAGACCAATGTCAGCCATTGTCTTATTACTAGCTGTATAATAGCTAGCAAAATTATGCTTGCCAACAGTTTAGGAAAAAAGTTCAAATCTGCCTCTTTTAATTAACTAAATCCAAAAAATTTATTGCATTTCCCAAGTTAATTGCCTACCTCAACATCCCCAAAATTCAAAAGATACAGTTGTTCTTTTTTGTTCTCAACCATGTAGATCATCTTTACTACAAATAAAGTTTTTTCAAGAGACGTGATTCAACAATCTTTCAATTATTGAATTTTAAATTTTAATAAATTGCACTGATAAATAAAGGTTTCTTTTTCATTATAAAATAGTGAAAACTTGATGCTATACATTATAATTTTTTATTCATTTTCTATTAAACTAACTCGCTAGAAAAATGCATAAAGTAAACTTCTTAATTTTTACTTATAGAAATATTATTATTTTTAATTGATTCAATCACAATATTTGTAAAAGTAGTCATTGAATATTTTATATAAAATTCAATGAGAGAATAGTGATTTTTTAATCTTGAATTAAATAGATTTTAAAAAATATACTCTTTTCACTCCATTTTATGTGAACTCTTTGACTTAGCATGATATTTAAGAAAAAAACAGACTTTTAAAATTTGTACACTAAAATAATTTTTATATATTTGTGTGACTGAAGAATCATTTCATGAAGAGTAAAAAAAATTTAAAAGTTAAATTGATTCCAACTAAAGTGAAATGTCATTCTTCTTGGGACTAAAAAGGAAAGATCAAGTGCACAAAGTGAAACAACGGAAGTACTCTCTCTGTCTCATTTTATATGATATTCTTTGACTTTTTATGGTGTTTAAGAAATAAAGAAAAACTTGTGATTAAGAACAATTCTTTAGTAAAATTTTAAGTTAAATTATTTTATTTTTTTTTAAAAAACAGACTAAAAATAAGATAATATCACATAAAATGAAACGGCGCAAGTATTATTTAAGTCTTAAATTAAATTGCGTCAGCAGTTGATGATGTCCACATGTAGACCATTGGCTTCCCATTCTATAAAGATGGAAAAAATATTTTAAAGAGAAACTCATTACTAAATTATAGTTTTAGTTTTTTGAGAGTATAATAAAACAATAAAAAAAATTAATGATGAGTGTTTGGTGTTCATCAATTGTGGTTTGGTTTATTTTAATAATTATTATATCAACTTGGAATTTGGTGACAAGTAATTGTGCATTTGAGGCAATTTTTAATTTTGGAGATTCAAATACTGATACTGGTGGATTTTATGCTGCATTTCCATCTCAAGGGTCTCCATATGGAATGACTTATTTCAAAACACCAACTGGAAGGGCAACTGATGGAAGAGTTATTGTTGATTTTCTTGGTATATTTCTCATCTAATTTAATTCATTTTCGATGTATCTGTTTATGTTTGAGTCGAACAACAATAACAACCACAACAGTGAAATCCCATAAGTGGGGTCTGGGGAGGATAGAATGTACGCATACCTTACCATTACCTCAAGACTGTTTCTTGGGAATTATGTTTGAGTCGAAAGTCTTTCGAAAATAGTCTTTCAGTCTCTCTAGAATAAGACTAAGGTTTTCATATATTTTATCTGTTTTTATTGTATGCATTTTTTGAAGAGTAAGGTCTCATTCATTTTTAATTCTTTTTGGACTACATGGGAAATTTTACTAAAGTTATTGTTATTGTATTATATTTTAAGGGTAAAGTCTCCACATATTTTATTTTATTTTCAAATTAATTATAAAATTTTATTAAATTTGTTATTATAATATTAATTTTTAAAATAAGGTCTTCATCCACTCTATTTTATTTTTTTTTGGACAATCTGTAAAATTTTGTTGTTATATTCATTTTTTAAAATTGGATCTTATTCTATTAGTATGGATTAGATTGTTATACTATTTCTTTATTAGTTTATTCTATAAAAATAACAAAACATTCTTTTACATTTGGTAAGTATTTTCTATTTGTTGCCCTTAATGAAAAGTCTTTAAAGTTAGAAATGGTACAACATATTTTTTATTATTATTAATATTACAACTGTCAAAATTGTCTTATTGTCAACACATATGATTTTGACTTATTTACTATTATAAGTTTTAAATTTTTTTATTTTTTTCTTAATTAGTGTTGAATACTCCACATCTATCATATACAAAGTTGTACATATGTTTGGCAAGTGAAAAATATTTTTAATTTTTTTTTTATATTTGATTGGTTAAAATATCTTTCGTAAGTCATCTTTTCTGTTATAACAAATAATTTTTTTATTTTAATATTATAAATTTCATATTTTATAAATATCTTTTAAACTCGTGAACATCTATTTTTATTCATAAAGTACTATGTAACTGAAGTCTTTATTTAAATTACCTAAAGATGAACAATTTGTCTTCATGCATATATAGTTGTTTTAAGGTCTCCTTTATTTAAATTAGGCAAAGGATAAAATGGTGTACAAGTATTAATAATTGTTTTTATGATTTAAACTCGTAATTTATAACATTTCAAAAAATATAATATAGACAGTATATCATAATACAAATATTAATGATTATTTTTATGATTCAAATTCGTAATTTATAAATTATAAAATGTTAATTTTAATGTTACTATACCTCTCCATAGGATATATATAATTTTATTTAAACCGCTATCTGTCGGTGCATAGATATAAATAAAGGTCTTAGCTGTAAAAAACAAAATTGATCCACGTAGAGGTGGAACTATTTTTTGTCTTTTTTCCCTTCAGATTATTTTGCCTTTATGTATATACAAATGGTATCGAGGAGAACGATAAAGTTATTTTTATGTGATCTATATCTATGTATGTCATAAATTTGGATTATGAAATTAAGATTTGACGTGTAAGTTCTAATATAATTTATAGGATTCACTTTTTTGTTAGTCAGATTAAAAAAATGACATATTTTTATATTTCGTTATATTTAACTTTAAAATGCTTATTTTACTAATTTATAAAGGAAAGTTAATGTAACTAGACAAATATACGATATGTATTTACACTATACGACTATAGTTTGAGAAAATTACAATTTATAGCTATAGTTAAAATTTTGTTGCTATTTTCTCTCTCCTCTCTCTGCAATTTCTTGTTAAATATACAATTACATATGTATATCAGCTTCATATATACAATTATTTTGACAGATATACATATATAATTCGCCTCTTTCCACTCTCTCGCTCGCCTCTCTCCTCCCTCTTCCAATCTTGCTTGCCGAATATACAAATACATATGTATATTAGTTTCACATATACAATTATTTGACAAATATACACATACAATTTAACAAATATACATATACAATTCGACTCTCTTCTCCCTTTCATATCACATAGCCGAGTTTATGCCGTGTAATTATGTAAGGCATAGCTATTTGACTATATTAAGTTTTCAGCCTAGGCTATTTATGAAAATTCGCTATTTATAAACACAAACTTTTATGACTTATTTTAGATCATAAGTTTCAAAGGTCCGTCTTTCTAAGTATTAACTAGTGTTGATTGATTTGCAGCTCAAGGATTAGGTTTGCCATATTTGAGTCCATATTTGCAGTCAATTGGATGTGATTTCAGACATGGAGCCAACTTTGCAACATCTGCATCCACAGTGCTCATGCCACAAACATCATTGTTTGTATCAGGTGTTAGCCCTTTTTATCTACAAGTTCAACTCCAACAGTTCAAGCTATTTAAGGTTAAAGTTGAAGAATTTCAGAGCAAAGGTAAAATAAATAATACTATTATACTTTATTGAACAAGTATTTATATTCTTTAATTATATTATTTTTGTTTCCAGAGAACACTAATCTGCCTCCATCAGACATATTTGGGAAATCTCTTTATACTTTCTACATAGGTCAGAATGATTTCACTGGCAATTTGGCAAGTAAAGGAATAGGTGGAGTCAAGGAGTATTTACCTCAAGTAACTTCCCAAATTACTAATACCATCAAGGTAATAACATTGGAATTAATCTCAAGTAATGTTTTACACAAATTCCAACGGTTTTTGTTTGATTAATTATCGAAAATGTGATGAGCAGGAAATCTATGGATTAGGGGGAAGAACATTTTTGGTACTTAACCTTGCACCAATTGGATGTTACCCAGCATTTTTGGCAGGGCTCCCTCATGAGAGTTCTGATATTGATGAGTTTGGATGCATGTCATCATACAACAATGCTGTGGTGGATTATAACAATATGCTTAAAGATGCATTGGCACAAACCAGAAAAGATCTTTCAGATGCAAATGTTGTTTATGTTGACACTCATGCTCTACTCTTGGAGCTTTGCCAACACCCCACTTCTCATGGTACGCACCCAAAATATATTGAAAAGGACTTTTGTCTGTGTTCTAATGATGTTTGTTTTTGTAGGATTACAATATGGAAACAAAGCATGTTGTGGAATAGGAGGTGGTTCTTACAACTTTAACCAGCAAGTACCCTGTGGAAATACAAAAGAGGTAAATGGACAGACATTGTCAGCCACAGCCTGTCAGGATCCATACAATTATGTAAGCTGGGATGGGGTACATGTCACTGAAGCAGCAAACAAAATCATAGCTAATGCCATCCTTAATGATGGTTCTAATTTTGATCCTCCATTTTCACTACATAAATTCTGTGACATTCAGCCTATTGGTTGATCCATGAGACACAAGTTGTTAATGAATAAATAAAGGTCAAGTGTTTAATATCTGAGTCCTTTGATAAACGTTTTTATCGATGCCTGGTCCCTGCAATCGACGCCTTCTCATCCCTATCCTAGAATCCGAGTTAGAGCAGAGACAGCCAGAAACAGGGCAGACCATCCATCAGCAGATAGCCAGAGTGCCGATTACATGCATAACTGAACAGAAACTAGCAAGAATATTGCATTCATTTCATGATAACATAAATTTTCGATGCACAAAACGCAATCTTACAACTTGAAACGATGCACAAAAAATACTCTTTCAATGTTTATGGAAAAAGAACCTATTTTCTCTCTCCTCTCTCTGCAAAGAACGCCACAGAAATATTAGCAAGGCCTTGACAGACCTCAGTACTATCAGTTTCTGAGTTTAGATTAGATTTTGTCAATGTCTTCATCCTCAAACTCAATGTAATCATCACCAGCACCTTCATCCTCTTCATCCAAACCATTAGCAATTCCCTCATTAAGCCTCGTATTCTCTGGTAACTCTCCGTATGCCTTCAGTAACCTGGCCTCATCGGGCATGTACTTCAAGATCACATCAGCTTTGTCATCCTGGGAAAATCAAAATAACAAGTTAAAAAACAGCAATAACTACATCGTATAAGAACCCAAATCTCAACAAAAGCAAAAACCGAGTAATTAAGGTCCGCGGTATGAATCATCATTATCAAATGCGCTCTGATTCCAAAATTAGTTCAATACTCCATGCTTATGGAAACACTAGTTGTTCTCTAATGTACCCTAGTGGTTAGGTCTCCAATATACTAAGATCTTAAAGTAACCACTAGTCCTTCAGATAGTATCACCTATACAGATTTTTCAACTTAAGTTGTTTTCTCTCTTGCTAGATATTTTAAATCTCTTGAGATAACTTCTTTATATGTTCAATCATCATGTTTTTTGCATCTAAGAACCGGTGAACCTAGAGCACTAGGTAACATGTGATCAAACTATCTCAAGAAACATTTTCATTTTATCCTCAACATGCTACTTGCACCCTCTGATGGATGTGATCATATATGATCTTACCTAATCTCCTATGATCACATATCCATCTTAATACTCGCATCTCTACAACATACATCTTGTGGATTTGTAGGGCATACGATGTGACCTTAAAATTGTTCTATAGAACTTGCTTTCACTTTGATAGGTATCTTCCTATACCGCTATTGTGACAATCCTCCATTTCAACCATCCTACATTCACCTTATGTGTAAAATCTCCATCTATCCTTCCGTACTCCTAGAACATTGAGCTAAACATCTAAACTGTCAAAAATTAGATACCTCAACCCCATCAAATCTCACCTTTACACCAGTCCTATCTTGTTGGCTAAACTTGCAGTACATGAAGTTTTGTCCTACTCCCAACTTATCTCAAATCCCTTACTCTCTAAAGTGCTTCTCTATTGCTGAAGCTTTTGAATGGCAAACTCACTAGTTCCATCAATTAACAAAATTGTGCTTGCGAAGAGCATAAAACATGGTACCTCCTCATGTATATCATTGGTTAGCTCATCCCCTAAAAAGGGTACTAGACACGAGCTTAGCACAAAGCCCCAGCGAAAACCCACAATTATGGAGAACTCCTCCTGCCAACCCCATCACTGTTGTCCCCCTTGTTGACAGCTCCCTCATACATAACTGTATGCCATTTAAAATGAATTCTTTTCTTTTGCATTACCTACCAAAGATACTTCTTCGCCATCTATAATATGCTTTCTCTAAGTCAATAGATATCATAAGTATGTCCTTTCTCTCCCTATAATTTTTCAATCTTCTCGATAAAAATATGGCCTTTGTTTTAGACTTATCAGGTACTAATTGCCAAATAAAACGAGGAAGGAGATATACATACATAGACTCAGTCTCACACAACAGTGCCACTTCTCATTGGAAATCAGCAGTAAGTAGCAATCGCAAAAACTAATTTTCTCTTGAAAAGGGCAGATGTATGTCAAGCCAGAAGCTGGAACAGATACATACATACATATATAGTACACAACATTCACTCTCTTGCAGGCATACACAGGCAGATTTAGGATATGAGGTATGGTTTCCCAGAAACGACTAACTTTTGGTTGAACCTTGTATTTATATTGAGAATCCACTAAACAAAAAATATTTTTTAAGTTGGCAACCCAGTCTAAAATGCTGTTGACTCAGTGGCAAAGGGTAAAGCTGTCAGCTTTGCTGTTCTCCACAAGTATTTGAATCCTTTGGGCAGCATAGTTATCTTGTTTTTTCCTTTTTAACAAAAACCACGCAAGCCTTTATTGTCTCACTTATTCATTATACATAATTTGAGATTATTGGGAACCCATAACCTCCAAGTCTTGAATCCACCTCAGCACACACGCACACACACACATATATACACAACTGTTAATCAAACACAAACTACTACTTCCTTGTGATAGCCTGTCCATACTACTATATAGTATGTACTCCATATCCTGCCCACCCCCCACCCCCCCACACACACAAAATCAAAAAAAATATGGAATCAGTGGTTCTGGTGATCAAAATTTTACACTTTTTGTACATCACCCCATTTATTCATTTATGCAAGGTGATCAAAATTTCACACTACAGAGTAGAAACAGACAAACAAAACATCTGGGCACGAACAAAAATTTACATCAAATTTTATTCCGCTAAGAAAAAACATAACAAATTTCTCAAAACGTATATGGAAAAATTGGATCTTGCCTGATAATCACGGAGACCAACAAGGATGATATCCCCAGCAGCGATCCATACTTTCTTATGCATCTTACCACGTATGTGACAAAGACGCTTAGTTCCATCAATACACATAGCTTCACAACGACCATTACCAAGCATACGAAGGACCTGAGCATATTCTTGTCCGTCTTCCTTGAAAACAAGCTCTCTTTTCTCATCGTCGGCTTCATTCTTTCCTCTCTTCCTGTTCTTACCTCCCTTACCCTTGTTCTTCGGCATGTTTGTTTGTTTGTGATTTGCTTCTTCTCTCTCGAATACGAACTTCGATTGGAGAAGAAAGAAAACCCTAAATTGGAAACGTTCTTGCTCCTTTTTATCTCAATGAAATTTTTGGGCCTTATGAGCTAGCGTTGAAGCCACGAGTCTCCACTTGGACTATTTTACCCTTTTGGACACGTGTATAGTGTCACAAAGGGGCATAATCTTTTTCGTATTATTTTATGGGACATTCTTTAATTCGGTATGATATTCAAAGAAAATAAATTTTATGGTTTAAAATAATTCTTAGATATTTATGTGATTAGATTTATTTCATTGAGGGTAAAGTGGGGATCAGTGTTTGGCTCTTCGGTTCGATTTTATTAAATTTCGATTTGGTTCTTTGGTTTTCGATTTTGAAAAATATTGTGCACCATATACCGAATCGAAATATTTTGGTTTGATTTTATTAGGTGTTTTTAAAATGATTTTTCGGTGCAAACTAATGAAAAATAAAATGAGAACAAAATCAAAGTATAATACACTTAAAAACATAAAATCATGTTAAGTGATGATGTGCTCCCATGGAACACTTAATGTGTTTAAAAAATTATATTTATTTTTGTCAAAAACTTGCACCTCCAATTATTACTTGAGGAAAACAAGCATGAAAACATCCTTTACATGACATAAATTGTCAAAAATATGCTTGACTTTCTCTTGGAAAATAATATTTCTAGTTAACTATATGAATTATAAATTTGTTGCTACTTTGACTTGTTTCATGAATGATTTAATTGTTAATTAATTTTTTTTGTGTATATATATATATATATTGATCTAATGTATATATGAAAAATAATTTTTTTAAATTTAATAAAAGTTTGGTTCTTCGACGTACTGAAATTTTGAGACCCCTACACCAAACACCGAACTGAAGAACTAAACTTTTGAAAAAAGAATATCGACATCAAACCGAACAATCAAATTAGTTCGGTTCAATTTGGTTTTTCAGTTTTTCAATTTTTTGATATTCATACCCACCCCTAGAGTAAAGAACTTTAAAGTCAAACTATTTCTAATTATAGTGAGCCAATTTTTTTTTAGACATATTAAAAATAAAAATATTTCACATAGCATAAGACAGAGGAGTCCTTTTTTGTCTTTAATTATATGATACCAATAAAATTTAGAGAGTTAATTGAATTTTTAATAATGATTTTTAGAGATTTAAAGTTGCTAATTCGATATTCATTTTCAATAGTACTTTCACATAATTATCAAATTATATATGTTACTTTTTTGTCTCCACTTGTGGTAAGTTTTGTGTACATTTTACCCTCCTCAGACCCATTTATGAAATTTCACTGGGTATCTTATTGTTGTTGTACTTTTTTGTCTCAATTTATGTGCCACCAGTAAAATTTCTAAAGTCATTTACAATTTTTATATATCTTTTAAATTTGAAGTTCTATAATTTACAATACTTTTACATCATACAATAACCAAACTTTTATTTTCTTCATTTATTTTACTTGTTCATAATTATTTGGTACATTCTTATAAACTAATATATAGAATGTTGATTTTATTGAATCAATTCATCTTGTTCGGTGATTAGTGAAAAAATATAGGAAATAAAAAAAAGATCTTTATATGGTGTTCATCGATCTCAAGAAGGCTAATGACAAAATTCTGAGGGATGTGCTATGAAGGTGTCTAGAGGCGAAAGGTGTTTCAATGGTGTATATTAAGGTGACAAAAGACATGTATGAAGAAGCCAAACTCGGGTAAGAATGGTATGGGGAGATCCAGAACATTTTCTTGTTGAGATGGGACTTCATCAAGGATCTGTATTGAGCCCTTTTCTTTTTGCCTTAGTAATGAATGAACTGATACGATCTATTCAAGAGGAGGTTTCATGGTGTATGCTATTTGCGGATAACATAGTACTAATTGATGAAACTCGGGCTAAAGTTAATGATAAATTTGAGGTTTGGAGACATACTTTCGAATCCAAAGGGTTCAAACTGAGCAGGACCAAAACAAAAATATTTGGAGTGAAAATTTAATGTCGTGAGGGATGAAACAGACATTGAAGTGAAGCATTGTTGTTTAATCTACTCCAAAGAGAGTAAACTTTAAATATATTGGGTCCATGACGATATCGACGATGATATCACACATCGTATAAGGGCAACATGAACGAAATAAAACTCTTGATACCCCATAATTTTTGTATGTTGATATTTGTGAAATTTAGTGCATATGATCTCTAAATACGTTATTTTAGGGTGTATGTTTTTTCTCTTGAAAAGTAAATATTCTTTTTTATACATTAAATAACTAGTTTCTATGCATGTGTATTACCTATATTCATATCAATTATTACAAAAATATATATGTCCGTAAATAATGAACTTTCGATGAAAGTACATTACAAAATGCCACTTACACATTGTTTGGATGATTGTTATGCATTATTTCATAATGCATCTATTGTACTGTATTGTTCTAATGTCTACAATGTTTGGATATATTGTATTATTCTCCATCGTTACATAATGACACATTTATAATTTGAATGATAAGCCTACAAGAAATTATAGATACCATGAAACGATAGGATAAATGATAAAATAAAATTATGAAATAATAAATATAGTAAAAAATGAGAAGAAGATATTAAAGTAATGACACAACCATACCAAATAGGTCGTTACACAAAATGGATCTTTTCGTCGTTATCTAACGATGAAATTAAACGATACGATACATGAAATTTAAGTAACAATCAAAACAACATTGTATTTAAACTAACAATACAATAAAATACAAGGAATAACAACCATCCAGACAAAGGAGTTAAATTTTCTGAAAAATTATTAGAATATCAATCATTTTTGAATTTAGTATTATCCATTCAGTGCGGTATTGGATTACGACAGTTTAATAATAGTCATAATTCAAAAAGAAATCAAATTGATTTAACAGGATATAAATGATAAATTAGGGGAAAAAATAACTTGGTTACCAAAGGAAATTTTTAGTATTGTTTTATTCCCTCCGTGACACCCTTTGACTTGACACGGTGTTTAAGAAAAAAAGGAAGACTTTTGAAATTTGTAGTCTAAAATCATTTTTAGATATTTGTGTGGCTGAGAATCATTTTATTAAAGATAAAAATAGGTAAATTTTTTCCAATTTATGTAGGACAAAAAAGGAAAGGGTGCCGGGACGAAGAGAGTATCACTTATTGCAACACTATTTTGAACTTATCATTACAAAAATAGAAGATGTATAAATGAAGGGGAAAAGTTGACTAGATTTTCAATTCAATTTGGTAGCAAAGTTGTGACTTATTGAACATTATTTTGAATTTACTATTGCAAAAATGGAAAATATATAAATAAAGGAGCTAAAATAACTATATTTCCAATTATATTTGGTAGAAAAGTTGTGGTCATTGCAATATTATATGTTCAACTTACCATACACATAAAAATGAAGGGAAGGTTAGAAAATGAATAGCCTATAAATGTTGTTCACATTTTAGAGAAAACAATTGTCATTTATACTTGAAATATGCATAACCCTAACTTTTCGCCATCTTCGACACCTTCTCCTCTACTACTCTATTGCACTGTATGCAAAGGAGTATTTCCTACTCATTTCAAATTCATAAAGCATATACGAATTGCTCATCCATTATTCTTCGAGCAAATTATTATCCTACATTCTTCTGTATATGCAACGGGTACTTTTGTACCAAGAAATCCTCTTTCAAATCAACCTGCTGCTCCACAACATGCGAGTTCACAAAGAAATGATAATGTTGTTGTCCTACAACAACATGCGATCAATGCACCCCAAATCAATAGGCAACAAATGACAAGACAAGACATAATTGTACCTATGAGAAGGGGCGAAACCAATGATTTGGACTTGAATTTGAGGCTTTAATTAGAGAAAGAACTTGTTAAGTTTGAAGTATCTTTTAGTATTTTATTTCATATATGTTTGTTTGATAGAAGGATGTCTAAGAGTGTAAGTTCTGTTGTTTTATTTTGTTCTATTCTATATTTGGTCAGATAGGGTGAGGGCTAAAGTTGTGTTATGAATAGAATCTATTGATCTATATATTAAATATATTGTTGTTTTCATTGTTGGGATACAAACTCTCTCCCACATCGGTCGTGGAAAGAGAAAGTGACCAACTTATAAGGTTGAACCCAATCCCATTAGTATGAGGCCTTTTGGGAGATGCCCAAAAACAAATCCGAAGTTCTGCAATGCAAGGGTGCCTTGTATCGAAAGTCTTCCTGTCACCTGATGGTACAGGCGGCGTGTCCCGCAGGTTGTTGCGGCAGTACAAGATGGTGGCAGATCTGAAATAATAATCGCTGGAGGGGAGGCCACGAGATTGTGTGGTCAGAGTTTGAGGGGACCGCGCGCACCCACACCCCAACCTCGCATTAGTATGATATTGTCCGCTTTGGTTTGTTTGAAGAACAAACGCGCCAAGACTATGAACCTAGCTCTATAACTGTTGGTATAAACTCTTCCTTTATACCAAGAGTTTTTGAGCTAGCGTTCAGAGTCTTGGCGCGTTTGTTATACCAAGAAGAATAAATGGATGGAAACGCTAAGGGTAAACAAAAGAAGCAAAAATTTAAAAGAAATGAGAAGAAAGTATATTTTCTAAAGAAGAATTATGGAACAATTTCAAGCCTTGGTTCCAAGCAAAAACCAGTTAAAATTCTTACAAGGTTAGATTCTACATTTTCTTTTTTCCAATCTAATATAATTTTTCAATTTTATCTGTAGCATATGTTTAGAATATACTTTACCTAGACACATATTCTTCTCATTTTAGGTTTCCAAAAGGGTTTTCAATTCTATAATATTATGCTATACCTAAGTAATTCCCCAATCAATCTTTAATGAATAAATTCTATCTAACCTTTTGTTATTAACAGGTTATTAATATTATTCCCATATCAAGCAAGTTTAATGCCAATTTTTAAACTTAAATGAGTCAAGTTCTAGTAATAAAAATCACAAATACTATCACAATTAACTGTTACTAGCATCATCATCAACAATTACATATTTCACAATTATTACCATTAATAGTTAATTATTAATATCAACTAATTTTTGTTGAGAATCACTGGCTAAAATATAGTTGATATATAGAAATACACAACTATAAATTAACCCAATAACGTTGGCCAATAATACTCTCAAGTATATTT
>DF368321.1:4698-17345 GCA_000787875.1 Solanum virginianum
ATCCTAATTTAGTGGATGTTTGAGTTTTTTTTTTTTTTTTACTTTTAGACACTTTTTTAAATTTTAAAAGTATTTGGGTAACACAAAAAAATATTTTTAAACACTTTCTTATAGCTGAAAAAGTAAAACAAAAAATGAAAAATCAAAAATTGAAAATTCTCCACTTTTAATTTTTAACTTATAAGTCACTTGAAAAAGAAATCAACCCAAACATCTCCATAGTCTTTTTGGGCTTGCATCTAGTTCTATATGGTTACTAGAAGTCCAGAACTTTTTTTTTTTGTCCGTAAGCTTAAGGATGAGAAACAACACTCTTTCACCTTTTTACCTCTTCTTATGACAGACTGAAGTGTAAAGAAAAGGCCAGGTCCGGTTCCGGCCCTATCATGGAATTCTTATTTTTCATAAAAAAAAAATTAATTTATTTGAAAATGATTCTTTGGTCATGAAAAATGTATTTATTCTAATATTCCTTAGTAAGTTATGTTTTATGTTTTAATCATATTGCCTATTTTTTAATGAAAATTATATTCAACCAACCAATTACTACTATTTATAAAAATAATAATTAAACACAACTTCAAATTTAAATTTTTCAAATGAATTGAAAATATTTATAATTATTGTAGTAACTAATCTATGATATTATATGACAATCTATGAGATATTACTTTTTTAAGAGCAATTTTAATTGCATGTTTGATATAAATTAGTTAAGTTGGTGATTTTATTAGCTTTTAGAAATTGCGAGGCGGTCTATGCCATATTTTAAAAAATGCATTTAAATTTAAAATATATTTTGCGAAAAGTATAGTTTAAAACATCCAAATAAAATACATATATTTTTTTTATTTTTTCATGAATAAAGCCCACTAATATTTCTTTGGCTTATCTATTGAATTTTCCTAAGGGAATCTTTTATTTCAAGAAAGATAAATTATTTATAAAAACAAAAGGACAGTCAAGCCCCTCAGATTTTACTAGTGGTCACTTTTCCCCAAGCTATATATATTTCATACGAAAAGGAAAAATCTGTAAGAAAAATTAACAGGCAAGAACAACAGTTGTAACTTTTTTGTTGATGTCGCAGTCGTTGTTGTTGTCATCAGTAAATTTTGCCCCAAATCTCGTTATGTTTGACTAGGAATAAGGATTGTTATCCATAAGTCAAGTGACTTGGTGAATTGATAAATAAAGGATCCTAAATCCTTTTTCTAGTTTCTCACAATTTTATTTTTGTACTGATACGATAGTTTTCAGAAGTCAAATAACTTTTCACTTCTTCCACACACTTCCACTCTCTCCCACTTTCAACAGGAGTCAACCATTCACCCTTAAAATTGGGGTGTGGTTTAAGCAATTACAACAGCTCTTTCCTAGTAGACAACAATTGTACATCCTTATCCTTTAAGGATAAAGTTGGATAGTTATCATTGTAATACCTGATAAAATTACCAAAATACCCATAGAATGGAAACATGTGCATAAAGCATCTTTCCAAGCTCTGATGAAAAATTCGAGACCGGATTTGCGATCAGTACGAAAATTGAGTGGAAAAATTATCTCGTTCGAATTTTAGAGTCATCGGGTCAAAAAATAATTTTTCATAATTAATTACAAAATAGTGTCGGTACGCGCCCAAGGTGTGACATGCCAGCGACGCGGATCAACACTTGTTTTTTTCTTTTATTTACAATGGGGAATTTCGGAAGGAAATTGTACATGTCTGCACGGACTGGGCAACTTCGAGATGAACTTTTTCTTTTTAAATTGAGGGGCATTTCAAGTCAATTTCCAACCCCTCCTAAACTCAAAACATGATTAATTTAGGTCATTTTAATGAGTAAAGAGGGTCTAAAACCTCATTCTAAGTCCTTTTCTAACACTTGAAAGACTAGGGTTTGAGAGAGAAGAAGAGGAAGGCTAGATTGAAGAACTCAAGGAAATTCTTGATGGTGGATTAGAAAAATCTTTATCCCAGGTATGCAAGACTAAACTAAAAGCATGAGATTGTTCTCTCATGTGTCTCATAGATGGTCATAGAGGAGTTCAAGGTTTAATGAGTCTACATACATGATTCTTGAATTTTTCTTGAAGATTTTCTTAAAAATTATATTACTTACATGTATTTTCATATGTTGATGATCATCATAAGCTTATCTTTCTTGAATTGAATATTTTTCATGTGATATTGCATAATCCAATATGATAATTTTGAAAGCATGCATCAATGAAGATAGGGATTGAGTCTAGAGCCTTGATTAAGAATGTTGATAGAGAATTGTGATTGTGAATGTGAGAATGATGATAGGTTGATAGTATTTGATAACCATGAGTCTTCCCAAATGAACTCTAATGATTTGTCTATTCAATTATTCTCTAATGATTATTCTAAGCCTTGAGCTAATGATTGAGAGTTGAATTGATAGTATGATTGGAGTCTTCATGAGATCGATTAAATGATGAGAATCTCTACGAGGCTGATTTGAGATGAGTTAATTGAGATGGTTTGATTGGATGAATTGGTTTATGAGCATTGAGTCATGGGAGGAGTATCGACCACCGAAAGAGTAAGAGTTAGTCCAACTCGTACTCGTCAAACTACGTAGCCAAGAGAAGATGAGGATTAGGACCATCACATCATATTATGTTGAGGTTCCCTCTGATTAAAAGTCTTTAAAATCAATAGAGGACTTGTGGATTGCTGTCTCTATTTGTACTTGTCCTTATGGTTCTAATTCATTCTCTACCTGGCAAGTACAGAACGACTGTGGCAACATTAGTGTGATTGTTGTACAATCACCGACTCTTAAGTGATTATTGTTGGATAAGAGAAACTCCCAAAAAGTCCCCAAACTGAGTACTTTGAGTCAAGATGAGATGAGATGAGTTGAGATGAGTCTGATTTGATTGATGAGGTTGAGGGGTTAGATGGGTCATTTGTCTACTCTTTATTTTTGCTTTAGATGGACATTTGACATGTTGATTGGTTTCTATATTGAGTTGATTGTTGTTTCTATATTATTCTACCTGTTTTGATTTCATTCAGCTATTTTACATACCGTACATTCTATGTACTGATGCCACTCTAGTGCTGCATCATTTTATGATGCAGATACATGAGATAGAGATCATCAATAGGCGCATCATTGAGGATCCTTGGACATTTAGCTGATTGGTGAGCCTCCTCTACTTCGGAGGATTTATTATGTTATTTTCATCTTGCTTTAGAGTCAAACATTTACTAGCTTTATTTTGATTGAGGTAACTATGGGTCTGTCATTGGCACCACCTAATAGTGATATAGGTTTCATAGACTAGAGTTGAATGTTGATTGTTAAGATTCTGGGCTAGTTCTATCTACTAGCTTTTCATTTATATCATTATTTGAGACAGATGATGAGATGTGCCCATTTACGCTACTTTTTTTTCTGCTAATATGTAGAATTTATGATTGAATAGACGTGATGAGGCCAAGTGGTTCGCTTGGAGACTAGCAATAATCTCTAGGTGTTAGGTGTGACATGCCAGCGACGCGGATCAACACTTGTTTTTTTCTTTTATTTACAATGGGGAATTTCGGAAGGAAATTGTACATGTCTGCACGGACTGGGCAACTTCGAGATGAACTTTTTCTTTTTAAATTGAGGGGCATTTCAAGTCAATTTCCAACCCCTCCTCAAAAATCTTATATCTCCCACTTCGCTCATGGTTGACAAGACTTGAGTCAATATTACATCAACTTAACACATACAACTCATACAACAAATAGTTCGTGCGACCTATGAGCATAAAAAATTGCCTTCAAGGTCTTATAAGCCTTACACAGGAATTAATCACGTATGAAAAAATCTACTTTCAATATGAGGATGTCAATACTCATAATACCCCAAACTTTAATTACTCTAGTAGTTATTTATCTTATCCCTCATCCTCTTTAAGAGGTGACTTAATTTCATATTTAATTTCAATTTTTTATAGTCTTCCTTTCTACTCGAATCATCTATTTGTTTCGAATCAACTGCTTTCCTAGATATGCACTGCAGACATGTACCACATTACTGAATCATATATAACTATTAGTAATATGCTAAAGTAGTAACATTGATTGAAATTTCAAGAAACAGTAAAAGGTCAAAGGGTATTCAATTGAAAAGTTCAACTTTGACTTTTTGAGGTCTCACACAATGAAGAAGCAGGGATCATTCTCTTATTAACCCCTCTGTCACATAACACACATGATATAAAGCATGTGCTATGATGTTCTCACCTTATGCTGACGCAAGTGTCTCAGTCCAACATCATTCCGATCTTGGTCTAGACATTTTTGATGTCTAACCCGAGTTTCTCTCTACAAATATCCTCAGACTCATTTTCTCAGAGAGACTCTTGTCTGGTTTCCAAAACAAGTCTAATATGTAGTGATATTTATCTTTTAACATTCCCCAACATAAAAGGTGATTAGTCGTGTCAGAGAGCCAATCTCGTGACTTGTTCGACACATATTTAAACTTTACCACATGTCTTTAAGATATAAATTCAATAATCTTATATTGATGAGTATGTTATAATAACAAAGTTATTTTACAATACAAATCACATACTATGTAAGTCTAGAGACCTAACATGCTTCTAAAATAAGTTTCTAGATATCGCCTTTGTAAAGGGATCAACTAACATTTCAGGAGTAGGAATGTATTGTAAATTCACTTCTCCACTTGCTAGTATGTCACTGACAAAATTATACTTGATATCAATGAGTTTGGTTTCGTGGTGATACTTAGGATACTTTGTATATGCAATAGCCGCTTGACTATCACAATATAAAGTCATGGGAACCCTTGAATTCTTTGCAATACTCAAATGCTCAAAGAATCTCTTTAACGAAACAACTTCATGTACTGTAGATGCATAAGCTAAAAAGTGCTAGGTTATTTCTTACTCTTTTCACAAAAATATGGTACCACCATTTAGTAAAAATATAACAAATGTCAATTTTATGATCATTAACATCTGTATCACCTCGTATAAATAAATTAGATCCACTACACATAGTGAATAGTCTGCAGTTCACTCTAGATATTGAAATATTCTTTTCACTGTCTTCCAATAATCTATTTCGAGATTAGATTGATATCTTCTTACTAGACCTATGACATAACACATATCTGAATGAGTCATCATAGCATACATCCTACTTTCAAAAACACTAGAATATGGAACTCGAGACATTTGTTCTTTCTCTTTATCAGTCTTTGGACACATTTTAAGACTTAAGATTCACCTCTATGTATTGGAATATCTATGGATTTGGAACTATCCAGTCAAAAACATTCTAATATTTTCTTTAGGTATATTTTTTGAGATAAACTCAACAATTTCTCAAAACGATCTCTTTGGATCTTCACACTCAATATGCAGTCTGCTTCACCTATATCTTTCATATCAAATGACTTTAAAAATTATGACTTGATAGTTTTCAAATACTCCAAATTATTTTCAGCTAATAGTATATCATCCACGAAAAGAGAAAGAATTACAAAATTTTCATTAGATCTTTTCACATAAATACAATGGTCTTCATCAGTCATGATGAAATCTAATGAAATCACCTTTTTATGAAATATCATGTACCACTACCTAGAAGATTGCTTTAGGCCATAAATTGATCTTTTTAATTTACAAACTTTCTTTTCTTGGTCTTTAACAATGAAACATACAAGTTGTTCCATGTGGATTTCCATGTTAAATTCTCCATTGAAAAAAGTAGTCTTCACATCCATTTGATGTAATTTGAAATCTAAACATGCAACTATAGACAAAAGTAGTCTAATAGAGACAAAATTTACAACTGGTGAAAACTTTTCCTCATAATCTATCAAGCTTCTTTAGTAAAATCTTTAGCCACTAGTCGAGCTTTGTGTCTTTCTATTGACCCATCCAATTTATGTTTAACCTTTAGAATCCACTTGTTCCCAATAGCTTTACATGCTTGTGGAAGATCAACTAGATCCCAGACTATCTTGATTTTCATGGACTCTAATTCTTTTTCCATCGCTTTCAACTATCATTTTCAGGACTCGATAAAGCCTCAGTCATAGAGTTAGGTTCTTCCAACTCCATGGGAAATACCAAGAAAACATAATCCTCAATCTAATAAGTTGTAATCTTTTTTCTTGTACTTTTACATAGTTGAGTTCACATTCCTCTATAAGAATTTAGGATTCAAAACTCCCACTTGGACTAGAAATCATCTCTTGATCAATTGCCTTATCAAATGTATCCATTGACCTTATCTGGTCTTCTAAATTCAACATTTCATATAGTGGCTCACCTTCAATTATATCACTCCTTTTTTAAAAAATATTTTCTAAAAATCTGACATCTCGTGATTCAATTTTAATCACACTTTTATCTTTCAATTCATCAATGAACACATACCTTTTGGCGCGTTCTGAGTATCTTATGAAGATAATTTCTTTCCTTTTACCAAACTCACCTAAACGATCTTTAATGTAAGCAGTACAACCCCAACATTGTAGATCATCTAGGTTTATTTTATGACCAATTCAAACTTCAAAAGGAATGAAAGGTACTGATTTAGAAGACACTTTATTCAAAATGTAGGCCGCAGTCAATAATGCATCTCCCCAAAAAGAGATAGACAAATTTGTCTGTTCCATCATTGGCCTTACCATATCCAATAATGTCCTATTCCTTCTTTCCATCACACTATTTTGTTGGGGTGTGTACGGAGTAGTTAACTATCTGATTATGCCCTTTTCATTACATAATTCTTCAAATTGATTTGACAGATATTCATGCTCTTAGTTGGTTCTCAGTTCCTTTATCTAATTGATTTTCAAATGCATTCATATATCTTTTAAAGCACTCTAGTGCTTCAGATTTATGAGAAATCAAGTAGACATAACCAAATCACATGAAATCATCAATAAATGTAATGAAATATGTGACACCAAACCTTGCCTTCACATTCATTAGACCATAAATGTCAGAATGAATTAATTTAAGTGGGAACTCAGGTCTCTTAGCTTTCCTAAATGATTTTTGCATAAACTTTCTAGCAAGACAATTTTCACAAATTGGTAATTCAAATTTGGATAAAGGACCTAAATATCCTTTTTTGCCAACCTATTCATTCGTTCTTGCCCTATGTCACCTAATCTCGCATGCCATGTAACAACATCTACATCATTATTACTTAAAGACTCATGCATTTACACAATGGTCAACATAATAGTCATAAGTTTAAAGATTACAATCTAAAACAATGAAATGATCATAACATAGTCTAAACCTATACAAGACATTATCTATTATTATTCTTATACCATGGTGACTAAAAAATAAATCAAAGCCAACATTTAAAAGCACTGAGACAGATACTTAGTTTCGTCGGATCTCTAAAGCATATAGAACATCATGCAACATCAAGGATCGGCCACCATGCAAGTCTATTCTGCAAATGCCCATTCACTTGACTTTCTATCTTGCATTATTTCCCACATAAATCCATCCAGATCCAGATGTAACTCGACGAAACTTCACAAATACTTCTCGATCTCGACTCATGTGGTTAGTGGATCCTAAGTCTACAATGCACATAGGATAAGATTTAGTTGGTAAAGAAGTGCTTGCAAAGTATATAACACTTAGAGATACATTTAGGAATGCTACCTTTTTTGTCTTAGTACACTTGCGAAGGAAATTATGATGCCCGAAAGGGTACCCTAGACACGACCGACACCTAGAGACTATTGCTAGTCCCCAAGTGAACCACTTGACCTCCTCATATTTTTTCAATCAATAAGCTCTACTAATCAGTGGATGACATAAGGAAGTAACTAGGCACATCTCTTCTAGTTCTCAAAATAATATAATAATAAAGGGCTAGTAGAAAGAATAGCTTACAATTTTATCAATCAACATGCGACTCTAATCTACGAAGCCTCTATCACTATCAAGTGTTGCAAATGACAAACCCATGGCTACTTCAATCAAAATAAAGCAAATCAAGTCCAACTCTAAAGCAAGATAAAATAAATATAATGAATCCTCCAAAGTAGGAAGGCTCACCAATCAGCTGAATGTCCTAGATCCTCAACGATGCATCTATTGATGATCTCTAATTCTTATATCTGCATCATAAAATAATGCAGCATCGAGTAGCGTCAGTACATGGAATTTACGATATGTAAAATAGCTGAGCGAAATAGAAACAAGTAGAATAATATGGAATAGTCATCATATCAGAAGAATCATTAAAAATTGGAATGTCAAATGTCTATCCAAAGTAAAAATAGAGAGTAGATAAGTGACCCATCAACCAATCAAGCCTCATCAATCAAATTAGACTCAACTCAATGGAACTTAATTCAACTCATCTAATCTCGACTAAGAGTACTCAATGTGGAAACTTTTTGGGAGTTTCTCTTATTCGACAACAATCACTTATGAGCCAGTAATTATATAACAAGCCACCATTGTTACTACAACCATTTCGTACTTTCCAGGTAGAGAACAAATTGAAATCATAATGGATAATCCAAAATGGAGATGATAATTGACAAGTCCTCTATTATTTCAGGGTCTTCTATCCTGAGGGAACCTCAACATTATATGATGGTCCTAATCCTCACCTATGCTTGGCTATGTAGTTTGATGAGTGTGAGTTGGATTAACTCTTACTCTTTCAGTGCTCCATGCTTCTCCTAAGACTCAATGATCATAAGATAATCCATCTCAATCAAATGATCTCATTCATATCATCTCAATCGGCCTCATGCAGGCACTCATCATTCAATCAGTCTCATAGAGACTCTAATCATCTCATCAATTAACATTTGAGTCAATAGCTTAAGTCTTAGAACAATCTTTAGGGGACAATCGAATAGATAAATCATTGGAGTTCAGTTATGGAGACTCAAAAGAATATCAAGTTCTATTAATACATCATCATTTTGACATCACAATCACAATCGACATCCTAAAATCAAGGCTCTAGATTAAATCCCTAAGTTCATTCATGCATGCTTTCAAAAAAAATCATGTAGGGTTATACAATATCTCATAAAAATTATTCAATTTAAGAAAACAAGTTTATGATGATCATCAACATATGAAAATACATGTAACTAATATAATTTTCAAGAAAACCCATCAAGAATAATGTATGTAGACTCATTAGACTTTCAACTCTTCTATGACCATCTATGGGGCATATGAGAGAATAATCCCATGCTTTTAGTTTAGCATACATACCTGGGCTGAAGCTTTATCGATCAATCTTCAAGAATTTTCCCTTGAATTCTCCAATCTTACATTCTTCTCTTCTTTGCTCTCAAACCCTAATTTTCTCCAAGACTTAGAAAGGACTTAGAATGAGATTTTACATCCTTTTTACGATTAAAATAACTTGTTTTGATCATATTTTGAGTTTAGGAGAGGTTGAGAATTATTCGGAATTCCCCTTATAACATAAAGAAAAATTTCAACTTGGAAAGTTCCAATTCGTGATATGGACTGGGCGCGCTATAGTGTATTTTTTTCCAAAAAATATTCAAACCAGTTTATTCAATCCCATCAAAAATATTTTAAAAAATAAAAGGCAGTGTCCATTATAGAGGTGTACTCATAAACATAATAAGAGGAAAGAAAGTGATGGGGGGACGACTAATCCCAAGTGCCCTACGTGTAGGATGGACCATGGATATGTGGACCTTTGGTTTCTATCTTTTTGTTAAGTATATTGTTGCTAAAAGATACATAGGTGTTGATTCGATTTGTATTGCATTAGGTCTTGCTTTGTGGCTTATTGGAGTTGGCGTGGTGGATTTGGATATCATACTAGGGATGGAATAGGTGCTTGCATATTGTGTCTTCGTGGATGATAGGACCCATAGAATTAGATCCCGATTCCCTAATGAACCTATCCTTGAATGGAAGAGTTATGATGTGGTGGTCAAATGATAGCAAGGAGGTAGGTCCATTTTATGTCTTAAGGTACAATTGATCTCTAAGGGGTTGCATTTATCATCTTGTGAGAATTGGAAGTGTTGAACCTAAGTTATTTTGTTTATAGCATTGTTGGTAGTGGTAGATGAGGCCTTGAATATCCCTTTTCGATATTTTGAAATAGGGGTAGTGTCTCTTAGTTTGAGTAATACACCGGTTATGCCTATAAGTCACAATCATAATGGATAATCCAAAATGGAGATGATAATTGACAAGTCCTCTATTATTTCAGGGTCTTCTATCCTGAGGGAACCTCAACATTATATGATGGTCCTAATCCTCACCTATGCTTGGCTATGTAGTTTGATGAGTGTGAGTTGGATTAACTCTTACTCTTTCAGTGCTCCATGCTTCTCCTAAGACTCAATGATCATAAGATAATCCAACCTAATAAGGTAGTGCATGTGAGTCTTTTGAGGGTAGTACTACAAAGTTTAAGGAGGAAGGTTGGATGCTAAATAGGATAAATGGGGATTTTGGTTGTAAGAGGTTACTTTCCTAGGTCGTGTGATGTCGAGTGATGGTATTAAGGTGGACCCTAGTAAGATGAAAGTGACTAGAGATTAGCCTAGACCTTGACTTCCTTGGGTATTAGGGGCTTCTTGGGTTTAGCACGCTATTATCGGAGCTTGTAAGTAGGTTTTCTTCTATTGCTCCTCCTATGACTTAATTGACCCTAAGTATGGTCAATGTTGTGGCCGACATGTTAGGTAAGATGAGTTGATAAGTTCGGGAGTTGCTAGCTTGATAGGTTGGAGGTCTTGAATTGGTTTTGCTATTTACATAGCATGCTTTCGACGAGTGTAGGACCGTAAGGTTGTAATATGATGGGTAAGGATGGTCGATCTATTGGGTCAACTACAATGAGTTAGTCACTTCTCTAAGGTTGATTTGAGGTCGAGTTTTGTCCCCAAGAGAGGATGAGGGTAGGTGATATCACTAAGTGTCTTTTCGGACTAGGAGTGAGCGTTATTAGTATTGATGGAGTTATTTGGTTGACTTATGCATATGTGATGTTTATGGAATTCTTGAATAGGGTCTTAAAAGCCTACCTTGATATATTTATAGTGGTCTCTAGTGATGAGGTGTTGATTTGTTTAGAGCTTGTGAATCATTTAGGGGGAGTGTTGCAAGTCTTGGAGGATGAGAGGTTGTTTGCTAAATATGATAGGTGTGCATTGTGAATAGCAAGAAGGTGGTTAGAATTCCTTAAGGATTATGAACGAGTGTGCATTATTTTTCCTCGGTAAGGCTAATGTTGCGGTCGGTGCCCTAGGTAGCCTAGCATGTATTGTTGATCGTGGCAAAGAGGAGACTAGTGGGGTCCATCAATTGGTTAAATTGGAAGTTAGGTTGAGGGAAGTTGAGCATGGTGGTGTAGCATTCTTGATGGTTCCAAATCTTCTTGGGTTAAGAGGTCTAGATTTGGCAAGGCCTTGATTCCACCTTATTAGAGTTGGAAGTTTTGGGTGAGAAGATGATAGAGTGGATGTTGTCTCGCAAGGGGGAGATGGTGGTTATGATACCAAGTGGGTTAGGTGTATTTAAGTTTGGCAAATGAGTTGAGGATTGTGAGTCCTTATAGAGTATAGAGGGAGGTTGGTAAGGTTGCCTAAGTTTGGGAATTGCCTATGTAAGAGGTATGGTTTGTCCGGTCTGTCATGCTTCTAGGTTGAGGGGAAGTGTTGGTGATGCTAGTGCTATAGAACTCTTGAAAGTTGTGGGTGAGGTGGAGGATGAGTTAGCTTAGAGGGAGGTCTCGGTGGAGGTGTTGGATGGATGAGTAGAGAAGTTGATTGATGAGGGCATAGTGTTTGTTAAGGCCCATTGGGAGAATCATCAAATCAATAGTATCTCTCTGTCATGACCCAACCTATGGGCCATGACTAGTACCCGATTGGGGCATTGAGACACAACTGCTAAGCCAGAATCTAATTATAATAACTAACTCATTTCTAGAAATTTCGGCAAAGTTTCCTCTGTTTTACTGACTACCCACCTGCATACAGAAACATTCCAGCATACAGTACAGGCATATATATATACATGCGAGCTGACAAGGTCACCGTTGTGGTTAAACCGCCCAACATAGCATACAAAAACATTCTAGCATACAGTATAGGCATATATATACATGCGGGCCGACAAGGTCACCGCTGCGATTAAACCGCCCAACATACACAGCATACGTACATAATATACAAACTGACATGTCCCACACCCACAGGAGTCCACAGACCTCTATACAAACAGACCAAATCATAGGACGGGACAGGGCCCTGTCGTACCCTCAAATGAACATAATACAAAATAAAGAAGTAATATGTATACCAAATAGTTACTCTGAAGCAAAGGAGCTCTTCAAGAGGCAGACAGGGATCCTAAGCTGGTGGCCCGCTATTCTATGAGTCTGTACCTGCAGGCATGAAATGCAGCCTCCAAAGCAAAGAAGATCAGTACGAAATACGTACTGAATATGTAAAGCAGAAAATACAAACTGTAAACGATAGTAATAATCCAAACAGAGGTATAAAAGGTCAAACCCATATGCAAATATCAAAGAATATTTCTTTTGTCTTTTCAAAATATCAAACTGATGCCTAACGGACCGG
>DF368320.1:0-17348 GCA_000787875.1 Solanum virginianum
GAACCTTTTATTCTTAATATATCATGCCAAGAATACTTTACATACCTTGTACACTCCTCCAAATATCCTTTAATGCCCCACAAGTGCACTTCAAGTCCCGGAATGCTCCACGTCTACAATTAAGCCAATAACGCACAAATTACCACTAGAGCCTTTTAGACAATATTTAAGTGCTAAATTACTCCCAAAATCTTACAAAAAATTTGCCAGCATATCCTCTCTAAACTAAGCTATCTCGGGGTTCCAATTGACCCCCTTAAACAGCCCATCACAGCACACAACAACCACAACAACAAACTAAACTGCCCACCACAGCACACAACAACCATAACGACAAACACCACAAGTCTAACCAACAAGGGACCAATTCAACTTCACAATCCAATTAACTCGCTAACATGATTCATTTTTCTTCAAAATTGAAAAACAAGGCCAGCACTGCCTTAAATACATATTCCATAAGTTTAAATACTCCCACACACTTCAAAAAGTCAACTAAATCTACCTAGCGTCAAGCGGAACCATAAAACGCTAAAACACATAACTTCACATTCTTAATGCTGAATGCAAAAATGATCAGCCAGCATATTCTATACTTGCATAACATCTTCGAGGACTGCTATATACCCAAAAAAGGTCAACACGACACCCTAGCACCCAACACACGCTTCTAGCGTCATAACGTTCAAATTTTTCAATAAAGGGTCCTAATTTCGGCTAATACATACAAGAGGCATATTAATTATTTCTAATATTACACACGCTTCTAGCGTCATAACGTTCAAATTTTTCAATAAAGGGTCCTAATTTCGACCAATACATACAAAACGTATATCAATCATTTCTAGTATGATTTTCAGCTCATAAGAACTATTTCCAAGTTAATTGAACCTTCACACACGAATTTAAAGTAACCAAACAGAACTTGAATTCATAAACCCCCCAATTCAACCCAACACTCCTATACTCCAAATAATTGATTCCAATCAATAATTCTTGATTATTCTAATCATTTAATATCCTTTAATCCATTTACCAACTCAAATTCAATCCAAAGAAGTGAAATAAGAACTTACCTTTACAAGAGCCCTTTAACCTCCAAGTTTCAATTAACAATCTCCACTCAATTTCTTGACGAACTATTGTCCCTATGATGCTTGGGGGACCCAATACACTAGGCTTGAAGGCTTGTAAGTTCAAAATTTTCCAGTAACTGCAACATTGATCCTAAGTTTGTAATTAATCTACGTGCCCAAGTGTGGGTTCTAACAATGCCTCCCCACCAATACACATCCCTCAAATCTCTATATATTTTGGTAGAACCGGGGTAGATAGACTAAGAAGAATTATGGGCCTCATCAATGATTTTCTCCCTTAAACCATCAGCACACGGCACACACAATCCACCTTGGTACCTAGGGGAACCATTTCCCCCTTGGGAGAAAACCTCTACTTTGCCCTCTTTCACCAAGGCCTTCAATTCAAGCAAGGAGGAGTCAAGATCTTATTTTGCTATCACCTCATTCACCAAAGAAGACTTAGAACCATCAACAACAACAATATCACCACTTCCAACCTCCCCCAATCTAACCCCCAACCTAGCCAACCGATGCACTTCCCTAGCCATCTCCCTTCCACTACCATCATCATAGGCTAGCCTACCCATGGACACTCTAATCAAAACATCTGCCATAATATTTGCCTTACCCAGATGATAATGCACACTCATATCATAGTTTTTAAGAAGTTCTAACCATCTCTTTTTCCTCAAGTTGAGATCTTTTTGAATGAAGACATATTGGAGGCTTTTATGATCGGTGAACACATCTGCATGCACCCCATACAAGTAGTGACACCAAATCTTAAATGCAAACACAATGGTAGCTAACTCTAGATGATGGGTAGGGTATTCCTTTCATGCACCTTGAGTTATCCCAAAGCATAAGCTATGGCCTTACCATTTTGCATCAACTCACAACCCAAACCAACTCGGGAAGCATCAAAATACACTACAAACCTCTCAAGCCCATCCGGTAACAATATAGAAGCGGATACAAGCTTGTCTTTCAATGTTTGGAAGCTTTTATCATACTCATCACAATACAACCCTCAAATGCCCCATATGCTCCTCCCTGCTATGTTAATAGATAAATATATCATCAATCCAGACCATAACAAAGGAATCAAGGTAAGATTTGAAGACCCTATTCATTAGGTCCATGAAGATGGCTGGTGCATTGGTCAACCCAAAAGACATCATAACAAACTTATAATGCTTATATCTAGTCCAGAAGGTCATCTTGGGAATATCATACTCCCTCACCCTCACTTGATGATACCCGGACCGAAGATCAATCTTACAGAAAAAGCTAGCCCCTTGCAATTGGTCAAACAAATCATCAATCCTTGGAAGAGGATATCTATTCTTTATAGTGACCCTATTGAGTTGCCGGTAGTCAATACACATCCTAATTAAACAAATCATCAATCCTTGGAAGAGGATATTTATTCTTTATGGTGACCCTATTGAGTGAGGATATCTATTCTTTATGGTGACCTTATTGAGTTGTCGGTAGTCAATGCACATTCTAAGAGACCCATCCTTCTTCTTTACAAACCACACTGGTGCACCCTAAGGGGATTGGCTAGGCCTAATAAACCCCTTCACCAACAAATCTTTCAATTGTTCCTTTAACTCCTTCAATTCCGTCGAGGCCATACGGTAAGGGGGAATTAAAATAGGTTGAGTATCGGGAAGGAGATCTATACCAAAACCTATCTCCCTTTCGGGAGGAACATCAAGAAGGTCATTTGGGAAGACATCAAGGAACTCTTTTATAACTAGAGCCAACTCTATGCAAAGGACTTTGGACTCCACATCCCTAACCCTCATAAGATGGTAAACACATCCCTTATAGATCAACTTACGGGCTTTAATACAAGAGATGAACCTATCCTTGACCACCACATCTTGACTTTCCCACTCAAGGATGGGTTTATTTGGGAATTGAAAATTAACCCTACAAGTTCTATAATTAGTAGAAGCATAGTAGGCATACAACCAATCCATTCCAAGAATGACATCAAAATCAACTATGTCTAATTCAACAAAATTACAAGGCAACAACTTATGCAACATGCAAATAGGAAAACTTCTATAAACTTTCCTAGCAACAATAGAGACACCAATAGGAGTGGACACTTCATATGACTCATGCAACAACTCGGGTTCAACATGGAACTTTTTCACAACAAAAGGGGCAATAAAGGAAAGAGTGGCACCCAGATCAATCAAAGCATATACATCAAAGTCAATGATTTTCAACATACCGATAACAATATCGGGAACCTCACCAATCCCTTGCCTCTCATGTAATGCATAAAAATGGTTGTACTTTGGGGCACCACCTTGAGGACCACCTCTACATAATGGGACCACATTCGCACCTGGGCCTTTGCCGTGATTTCTTGGACAATCCACCTTCTTATGACCAAGTTCCCTATATTCAAAGCATGCTTTAGAACCTTTCAAACATGGGCCTCCATGGCTCCTTCCACATTTAGGGCACACATCAATAGGAGCCACACCACCAACACCTTGAGGCCTAGGGAAGTAATTGGCAAACCCCCTATTAGTAGCATGAGAAGACCCTTGGCTTTGACGAAATCTAGCCCCCTTTTTGAATTTACCCTCAAATCGGGTCCTCTTGGCCTCATGCCCCCTTCTCTTCCCCGATTTGTCCTCCACCATTTGCTTGGCATGGGTCATCAATCAAGACAAGTCCATGTAACTTATTAGCATGGTAGATCGAAATTCTTTACTTACCAAGTCGAAGACCCCCATCATGAACTTATTCATCCTAGATCTAGGATCGGCCACCAAATGAGGAGCATCCTTTGAAAGTTGATTAAACTTGAGGGCATACTCCCTCACACTCATAGCACCTTGTTTCAAGTTTATGAACTCTACTAACTTAGCTTCCCTAAGCTCAAGAGTGAAAAACTGATTAAGGAAAGCCAATTTAAATTCCTCCCAAAGCACCACATTACCAATTCCTTTCTCACCCTTCCATTGATCATACCATATTTAGGCTACCCCTTAGAGTTACTATGCCACCAACTCTGCCTTTTCATTTGGTCCAACACCCATGATATTCAAAATTTTGTAGACATCATCAATGAACTCTTGTGGATCATCATCCACCTTTGACCCATAGAACACTGGAGGATTCATCCTCATGAAGTCCCTTACCCTAGCTCATAGGGTAGTTGCATGAGGGGATTGAGCCCATTGATTGAATTGGTTGGCCACAACTTGGGCAAGTATAGTGAGAGCATCCCGGAGTTCACCATTGGTAGGTTGTTCCTTGGGAATTTGGGCCCTTCTTCCTCTAGTGTTTGGGATGATCTAGCACAGCGAAGAATAATCATTAAGGGGGAAAAACTTACCACAACTCTATAGCATGACTTAGAACATAAAGGGAAACATTTCCTAAAATGTCTCATAGCCTTCTATTCATAGTCATGGTGCGCTTCCCAACTATGAATAGGACTCTAATCAACGTAGTGTGTTGGACTCCAAGGATCTATCAACCTAGTGCTCTGATATCAAGTTTGTTATGACCCAAGCCTAGGGCCTAGACATGACACAGAGAATGGGGAAGCTGAAAGAACCCTAAACAAGCCTCTTGACTTATCATCACATATCATCGGTGGTGGAAGCATATAAAAGACATAAAGAGTAAGAATAGGGGAAAAAGGGGCTAAGGGAAAGCTTGTATAATCTTCTAATCGAGAGACAAAGAGTCAAAGCTCATATCATATATACATAACATGTCCAACAAACACCTCTAATACATAGACAGGAGTAGGGGCAAAGACAAAAGGGCTCACCCTCATAGTCAAAGTAGAACATAAAAAAGAGTGTCTCAATAAATAATAAGAATAACATAGACTAAGGTTCCCGAAGTGAAGAACTCACAGCTAGCTTGAGTAGTATCGAACTAGCCATGTGAAAAAGGATGACCAACTTGAGCACCGATTCCTACATGGTGATATCGTGTAGGCAAGATTATGCGTTAGTACGTTTGACTGTACTAAGTATGTTGGATGCAATGCAACAAGAAATAGACATCCTAGTCAAAATGCATAACAATAGGCAATAGGCATAATATAACAATATGGCATGTATGATCAATGTATAAGTAAAACATGCTTAAGTAACTCATGCTCAGATAGGATATCATATGTGTAGAAGAGACCAAGATAGATTTCCAAAGTACAAACCCCTTGGTTGGTTGATGACGGTCTCACCCCATCACCCTAGTAGTGTGGTACAAACCCCTCACATGGTTGATGATAATTTCACCTTATTACTTTGGTGGCAAAGTACAAACCCCTCATATTTTTGATGAGTACAAACCCTTACCTCGGTTATCAAGGTACAAACCCCTACCTCGGTTATCAAAGTACAAACCCCTCAACACGGTTACCCGGGCTCTTAGTCCCCCCAGATTTGGCATGGCCTAATGCGACACTTTATATAGATTATATCATATACATAATCTCCTTTCATCATCATAATATCAATCATATAATATCTCAGTCTTTGGACCTTTAATTCCCCAAGAAACTACATCCGAACATTTTATCAAACACTTAGAGGGTGCATAATGCTAGTGTAAAACCATGAAATGTAGAGATAAAATCATGCAATAAAATCCATCATAAAACCATCAATCAATAACTTGCAACACCCTCAAGCAACATACGTCAAAACCCTCATCAAATCTTATAATAAATTCAAGATTTATGTCTCAAAACATAGCAAAACACTCACACCTTTACATAGCTTTAACATAGTTCATAGACATGTTCATACTAGTAAACTCAATTATAAAATCAACTTTAAATCATACAAATTGAGTAGAAAGGATATTAGGGCACCATAGGTGGAAGGATCCAATGGCTAAAACCTACATACTTTAGCTTTGAGGAAGCTCTTGATGTTGATTGAAAATGGAGGCTTGAAGTTTGAAGGAAATCCTTAATTCCGAATGAGGATTTTGAGACTTGAATTTGGGATTGAAAAATATAGCTAAGTGTTTGAGTGAGTATCAGGGAATGTTTTGGATGATATGAAGGTGAAATATGGCTAAGTATATGTAAAAACACATTTGGAAACACTTAAGCCTAAGATCCAAAAGCCTTGGACCGAGATAAAAATCACTGGCAACAAAATACACAGGTCCATGTATGGTTTGTGATGTGCCAAAAGCCTTGGACCGAGATAAAAATCACTGGCAACAAAATACACAGGTCCATGTCTGGTCTGTGATGTGGACCTATCATAAAGGAAAAAATTAATACATGTCTATGACAGCTACGTATCGCAGCATTGTCGCAGATCAGTACTAGATAAGAAAAATTATAAAAAATGAAATTGCTAATCGTTTGCTCTTAAATTAGGGTTAGACCCCTTTCCCCTTAAATTTGACGCCCTGAACAAGAATATAAAATTAGATTTTCAATATCGCACATGAATTTTGAGATATATGGAATTTAAAATTCTAGGCATTTCAAGGCGTATTTTTGAGAACCTTTTGTGGTCGTTTCACTATTCCAACAAGAAGAAGAGCTCATTCACCAGAGAAAAAGCTCCTCAAGATGGGGGAGTGGCCCATGAAGAGTTCTGGGATGCTATTACCTTGCTAGCCCATGCCATGACTAATCAAATCAAGTAAAGGGCCCAAGCCCCTCATGCTCCTACTCCAGCCTTTAAGGTGAGGGATTTTATAAGAATGAACCCATTGAGTTCCATGGGTCAAAAATGGATGAGGATCCTTAAGAATTTCTTGATAAGGTGTACAAGGTATTGTCAATTAAGGGTGTTAGATCGGAGGAGAAAATGGATTTAATGGCCTACCAACTCAAAGGGGTAGCCCAAATATGGTTTACCTAATGGAAATTAGAGAAGGATAATGGTGATGCCATCCTTTGGGTGGAGTTCAAGGAAACATTTGTCAATCGGTTCTTCCCTCTTGAGCTAAGGGAGGCCAAAATGATGGAATTTACGAATCTAAAGCAAGGGTCGATGAGTGTGAGAGAGTATACCCTCAAGTTCAACCAACTCTCTAAATATGCTCCAGAATTGGTGGCCGATGTGACACCCTGTAATTCCATGCTCTAATGTATCCATGTTTCAAGCCTTTTTTGGTTAGGTTGGGAGTTGATTAGGGACGTGGGAGACTTCTAGTACTTAGATAAGTTCAAGACTTCCTTATGAATTGAGTTTTGGGTGTTGGTTTATGGCAAGGTCAACTTTAAATGCGCATAACTTTTAGTAAACTTGGAACTAGATAATCCAAGAATTCCAAATGAAATCCCTTTGATTTAGCTTCCTAACACACTTAGTTTCACCTCATTTCGAGTTCAGATGAAGAAGTTATGATCGTTTTCGTGAGACCCTCTCGTGTAGTGAAACCACATGGGCACCTTGACAGGCAGTGGGGCTTTGGATGGGCCGTCTGGGTTGCCTTGAGCTAGGAAAGGCCATTTTTGTCCTAATGGATATTTCATGGCTAGTGGCATGGGTCATGTGGCTTGCCACTGACTATGTTGTTACCCGTGGAAGTGTGTATGTGGGGGATGGTTTTGACTAAGTGTAGTGCCACAACTATCTTCATGGGTCGTGCCACGCTTGATGAGCTATCTAGCCTAAAGTGGAGTCTCCTCATAAGATTTTTCTCACCAAGTGTAACACCACTGGCCATTATACGGACCAAGTAGTACCACACAGCCCATGGAGACTCCTGTCAAAGTGACGATGACATTAATTTTTCTAAGTGTCCCAACTTTCAATTTTTGACCAAGTCTCATCTCACGGGCACTTCACACGACCCATGGAGTGCCACACGACCTGTATGGGCCTCAGTAGGGCAACACTTTCATAATTTTTTCATCCGTTCACTAATGGTGTTTTCGTGAATTTAATTCATTCTAATGACCTTTGTAGACTTCCAATGCTATCTTAACCTCCACAAAAGACTTAAACCCTATTTCAAATGATCAAACTCATTACTCTCAACTTAAATACACTTTCAAATCCTCTCAACAGCCTCTACCAAGACCCCAATAGGAATTCAAGGAAACTTAAGAACAATTTTGGATTTCAAGACTCCATTCCATTCTTTCCTAACTCAATTTCAAGATACTTAAGGTCTAAGATATGTGGGTTTCAACCATTGGGTCATTTCACCCATGGTGCCCAATTTTCTATTTCTATAAAAGTTACATGTTCCTAAGTTTTATTGCTTATGGGTATTATTCATTAGTGATTATGACCATGTACTATATTAGGGTTTCATAAAAGTGTGATTGAAAACACATGTTTACTCATTTTAAGTCTATACCCTAAGATGACTTACCTATTATGATTATGCATACTTTAAGTTATAGAACTATGATCTCTCGTTTGCTCTTAAATTAGGGTTAAGTCTATACCCTAAGATGACTTACCTATTATGATTATGCATACTTTAAGTTATAGAACTATGATCTCTCTTGATATTTTATGAAGGGTCTTTATGTATCACGTATGAGGGTATTACCAAGTATTGGTGGGTTGATTTACTTCATGTTTTCTTGCATGATTTCATTGTTAAATTGTATGGTTCTACATTAGCATTGCACACCCACCAAGTGTTTGATAAAATGTCCAGTTCAGGGTTCTTGATCTATGGATGATCCATTGCATGACCTATGACTTATTCACTTTATGATGATGAAAGGAGGTTATACATATATGCTAATTTCATGAAAAGTATCCATAGTGTTGTGAGTTAACCATAACCAGTTGAGGGGTTGATACCTCAATCACCATGGATGATAGGGTGTGACAACAATCAACTAATTGAGGGGTTGATACCTCAATCACCATGGATGGTTCGGCGTAACAACCATCAACTAATTGAGGGGTTGTTACCTCAATCATCTCGGATGGGGGTCGTATGCCATCAACCAATTGAGGGGTTAATACCTCAATCACTTTGGATGGGGAGTGGTCATGCCCATCAACCAATTGTTGGGTTGATTCCTCAATCACTTCCAAGGTCCAGTCTACCTTGGATTCCAAGTGCTAAGTTGCTTAGTTTATGATGATGGTTTTTTCCTACACATGAAATATGTTCTATATATAAGCATGTTTTACTTCAAGAATCATTCATACATGACATATTGTTATTGTGCTATCCATTGCTTATGGTATTGCATTTTCCTATGTTACCTATCTCTTATTGCATTGCATCCTACATACTTAGCACATTCAAATGTACTAATATATACTCTATGCCTACATGATATACCATGTAGGAACCAGAGCCCCACTTGATCATCATCCTCCTCCACGTGGCTAGTACTATCTTTCAAAGCAAGTTGGTGAATCCTCAACTCTGAGGTCATCTTTCTTTGAATTTATGCTATGTATTGACTCATATTATATTGGAAAGTTATGACTATAAGGGTGAGCCCGGAGATTGTCTTGGCCCCCGCTCCCATCTACGTATTAGAGGTGTTGTTGGAAATGATGTAGTAATTCTGTACTTTGACTTTCTATGTTTCTATGGTACCAACTATGTCCCTTAGCCCTATTTTTCCCCTTCTACTATCTCTTGATGTTGTATAATTGCTTTCATGACCAAGGATGTGTAATGATATGCTAAGAGGCTTGTTTGGGGTCCCTTCGGGTTCCCTATTCGCCGTGTCACGTCGAGGCCCGAGGCTTGGATCGTCACAAACTTGGTATCAAAGCACTAGGTTATTAATGGTCCTCAGAATCCAACAAACCGCATCAATTAGAGCCTTATTCATGGTTATGTTGTGCACCACGACTAAGATTAAGAGACTATGAGACGTTCTAGGAAATATTTCCCTTCTTCATGATCCATGTCATTCTATATAAGTTAGGTAAGGTTTCCCCTCTAACGAATATTTTTTGCCATTTTTAGATCATGCCAAACACAAGAGAAAGAAGATCCCGCACTCCTGAAGAATAACTGGCTCTTGGAAAGCTCTGGGATGCTCTCACCTTGCTAGCTCAAGCCATGGCTAACCAAGTCAACCAAGGGGCCTAAGCCCCTCATGCTCCTACCCCGATATCTCGAGTAAGGGACTTTATGAGGATGAACCCACCAGAGTTCTATGGGTCTAAAATGGATGAGGACCCCTCAAGAATTTAGTGTTGTCTATTATGGGTGTGAGATCAAAAGAAAAAGCAGAGTTGGTGGCTTACCAACTTAAAGGGTTGGCCCATATATGGTATACTCAATGGAAGGACAAGAAGGGGAAAAATAATGTGATTCTGTGTAAGGAGTTTAAGGTGGCTTTCCTCAAGCGGTTCTTTCCTCTTGAGCTTAGGGAGGCCAAAATGATGGCATTCATGAATTTGAAGAAATGATGTATGAGTGTGAGGGAGTATACCCTCAAGTTCAACCATCTCTCTAAATATGTTCCACACTTGGTTGCCGACCCGAGGTTTAGGATGAATAAGTTTATGATGTGTGTTTCTGATTTGGTGAATGAGGAGTGTCATGCTGCTATGTGATTAATGACATGTATTTGTCCTGCCTAATGACTTATGTCCAAGAATTCGAGGGGGAGAAGTTGATAAAGAGAAGGGGTAACAAGGCCAAGATGGCCCGATTTGATGGTAAGTTCCAAAGTCCCAAGGGTGGCCAGTTTCATCAATGCCAAGGGTCTTCTCATACTCCTAATAGGAGGTTCACCAATGACTACCCAAGAGCCCAAGGTAATAGTGGTGTGATGCCTAATGCTATGTGTCCAAAGTGTGGTAGGGGTCATGCTGGCCCATGTTTGAAGGACACCAATGCTTGTTTTGGTTATGGTAAAGTAGGGCATAAGGTAATGGATTGTCCACGTATTCATAACAAGGTAAGGATGTTTATCCATAATGCTGGGGTGCAAATGCGGTTCCTTTGGGGAGAGGAGGACAACAAGGTGGTGCCCCATGGCACTATCAGTTCTATGCTCTTCACGAAAGGATGGGGTTGATGTGGTTCTCGATGTCATCACTGGTATGTTTAAAGTTTTTTATTTTGATGTATATGCATTGATAGACCCAGGTGCCACTCTTTCTTCTATTACTCCTTTTGTTTACAAAAAGTTTCATATTGAGCTCGAATTGTTGTGTGAGTCTTATGAGTTGTCTACTTCTGTTGGTGCATTTATTATTGCTGGAAAGGTCTATAGAAATTATCCCGTTTGCATTGTTCATAAAATTTTGCCTTGTTATCTGAGTTGGATATGGTAGATTTTGATGTCATTCTTGGGATGGATTGGTTGCATGCACATTATGCCTCTATTGATTGTAGAACCCGTAGGGTCAAACTCCAATTTCCAAATGTGCCCGTCCTTGAGTGGGAGAGTCATGATATGGTGGTCAAGGGTAGGTTTATCTCTTGCATTAAAGCACAAAAGTTGATTACTCCAATTCCCAAATGAACGCGTCTCAAAGTAGGAGAGACATGATGTAGTTATCAAGGGTAGGTTTCTTTCTTGCATTAAAGCCCAAAAGTTGATCTCTAAGGGGTGTCTCTATCATCTTATAAGGTTTAGGGATGTGAAGTCAAAAGTCCTTCCCATAAAGTCAGTTTCGATGGTTAATGGGTTCCTAGATGTCTTCCTAAATGACCTTCCTGGTGTTCCTCCCGAAAGGGAAATAGATTTTGGCATAGATCTCCTTCTCCACACTCAAACTAATTCTATTCTTCCTTATCATATGGCCTCGGCGGAGTAGAAGGAGCAATTAAAGGATTTGTTGGAGAAGGGTTTTATTAGGCCTAGCCAATCACCTAAGGGTGCACCGCTATTGTTTGTGAAGAAGAAGGATGGTTCTCTTAGAATGTGTATTGATTACCAGCAACTTAATAGGGTCACCATAAAGAATAAGTACACTCTACCAAGGATTGATGATCTTTTTGACCAATTTTAAGGGGCTAGTCACTTCTCTAGGATTGATCTTCGGTTTGGGTATCACCAAGTGAAACAAGAATAAGTACTCTCTACCAATGATTGATGATCTTTTTGAACAACTTCAAGGGGCTAATCACTTCTCTAAGATTGTTCTTCGGTTTGGGTATTATCAAGTGAAGGTGAGGGAGTGTGACATTCCAATGATGGCCTTCCAGACTAGGTATGGGCACTATGAATTTATCGTTATGTCTTTTGGGTTGACTAATGCACCAGCTATCTTTATGGATCTTATGAATAAGGTCTTCAAACCCTACCTTGATTTGTTTGTTGTGGTCTTCATTGATGATATTTTTATCTTTTCCCATAGTGAGGAGGAGCATGTAAGTCATTTAAGGGTGGTGCTACAAAGGTTGCGGGAAGAGAAGTTGTATACCAAGTATGAGAATTGTGAATTTTGGTTGCAAAAGGTTGTTTTTCTAGGTTCTGTAGTGTCAAGGGATGGTATTAAGGTGGATCCTAAAAAGATGAAAGTGATTAGAAACTAGCCTAGTCCTTTGACCCCATCAGATATTAGAAGCTTCTTGGGCTTAATGGGTTATTACCGGAGATTCGTGAATGGGTTCTCTTCTATTACATGACTAAGTTGACCCAAAATAAGACTAAATTTGTGTGGACCAATGTGTGTGAAAAGAGTTTCCAAACTTTGAAGGATAAGCTTGTCTCCGCTCCCATCTTGTCTTTACTGGAAGGGTTGGAAGGGTTTGTTATGTATTCTAATGCCTCTCGGATTTGTTTGGGTTGTGTTTTGATACAAAATGGTAAGGTGATAGCCTATTCATCTAGAAAACTGTTACGACCCAAGCCTAGTGCCTAGACATGACATGGCGCAAGGGGAACCTGAAGGGACCCCAAGCAAGCCTCTTAAAAATATTATTACACATCCTCGGTCACAGAAGCAATACAATAACAATAAAAGATGGAAATAGGGATAACCAGGGCTAAGGGATATCTTTCATAGCATAAAATGGCATAGAGTAAAGAGAGTCAAGGCTCATAGCATCAATACATATCTTGTCCAACAACACCTCTAAACATAGAACTTAGCGAGGGCTAAGACAAGCAACCAGGCTCACCCTCATAGTCAAGTACACAACAATAAGGAAATAGAGTTCTTATACATAGCAAAACATGAAAGACAATGTCCCCAAAGTTGAGGATTCCCCACTTGCTTTGTAGAGAAATTGCACTAGCCACGTGGAGGAAGAGGATGATCATGTGGGGCTTTGGTCCCTATATGGTGACATCCTGTAGGCATAGAGTATACAATAGTATGTTTGAATGTGCTAAGTATGTAGGATGCAATGCAACAATAGATAGGAAACATAGTCAAAATGCATAATTAGGCAATAGATGAATATATAACAACATGGCATGCATGAATGATACTTGAAGTAAAGATGCTTGTATATAGAACATATTACATGTATAGGAAGAGACCATCAATAGAAACCAAGGCCTACCACTCCTTGGCGAGGCGATTGAGGTACAAACCCCTCAACAAGGTTGCACGGGCCTACTACCTCCCGAGCGAGGCAATTGAGGTACAAACCCCCCAACAAGGTTGCACGGGCCTACTACCTCCCGAGAGAGGAAATTGAGGTACAAACCCCCCAAAAAGGTTGCATAGGCCTACTACCTCTCGAGCGAGGCAATTGAGGTACAAACCCCCCAACAAGCTTGCACGGGCCTACTACCTCCCGAGCAAGGCAACTGAGGTACATACCCTCCAACAAGGTAGTTAGGGCCTACTACCCCCGAATGAGGCAATTGATCAACCTCCAACACTATAGATACTTTTCATGAAATCAACACATTTATACCATCCTTTCATCATCATAAAGTCATAGGTCATGCAATAGATCATCAATAGCTCAAGAACCTTAAACCGGACATTTTCTCAAACACTTGGTGGGTGTGTAATGCTAGTGTAAAACCATGCAGTTAAAGAGTGAAATCATGCAAGAAATCTTGAAGTAAATCATCCCACCAAAACTTAGTAACATCATCATACAATATACATCAAAATCCTTCATCAGATCTCTTGATAGATCAAAGATTCATAGCTCAAAACATGCTAAAACAGTCACACTTCTAAAAAATCCCAACATAGTTCATAGTCAAATTCATAATAGAAAACTCATATGTAAAATCAACTTAGAAATATGTATTTTAGGTAAAAAGAAAGCTTCGGTACCATGGGTGAAAGGACCCTATGGTTGAACCCCACATACCTTGACTTTGGAGAATCATTGAAGAAGATTGGAAATGGAGACTTGAAGATTGAATGAAAACCTTAAGATTCAAATTGAGTTTTAGGACTTGAATTTTGGGTGAAATATTTGTCTGTGTGTTTGAATGAGTATTGGAGAATGTTTAGTATGATATGAGAGTGAAATATGGCTAAGTATAAGTATTTTTACGCATGGGAGGGCTTAGGCCCAAGACCCAAAAGCCTTGGACCGAGATAAAATCATTTGAAATAAAATACATAGGTTCGCGTCTGGTCTATGATGCGAACCTATCATGGAGGCAACTTATACACTATAGCGCGCCCTTGGTGCATCACGCCAAGGGCGTGGAAAGCTCTTTGGAAATCAATTTTTGGAAAAAGAAATTGTGATTTGTTTGCTCTAAAATCAGGGTTAGACCCATTTTCCACTCAATTTGGCCCCCTGATCAAGAATATGAAGTAGAATTTTTGATATCACGCACGGATTTTGAGATATATGGAAATTACAATTTCGGGCACTTTCGAGGCATATGTTTAGGCACTTTTTGGGTCGTTTCAATATATCCCCCTTGGGAACATTCATCCCTGAATGTCAAAGAAACATATATGAGAAGAGTAATCATAAAGAGATCAGCTCCAACAAGAATGCAATAATACACTTAAACACTATTTTCAAAAATCTCAATATAAAGTGTTAAAATCACCATGAACTTTGTCAATATAAACATGAATGCATGAAAATGACTCAGGGGCTGAAAAATGAGACATAAAATCACATAGAAGACTTGGAATTAGTACCTTAGACTTGAGTAGAATGGAAGAGATAAGGATATCATTTTTGCATATCCGTTTTTGCCTCCAATGTAGCACTTTTGACTTGTTGATTCCTCCAAAAGACCTTAATGGAAGCAACATCCTTGTTCCTCAACCTCTTCACTTGTCTATCCAAGATATCCACTAGAACTTCTTGATATGTCAAGTTGTCTTCAACCACTGCCACAACATCAAGAGGAACAATAACATTAGGGTCACATACACATTTCCTCATCATAGACATATGGAAGACCGGATGAACCAATTCCATTTCACTAGGCAACTCCAACTCGTAGGCCATCTTACCAATCCTCCTCTTCACCCTGTAAGGTCCCACAAATCTTGGACTTAATGTACCCTTCTTACAAAAATGAACCAAATCCTTCATGGGTGATACTTTCAAATAGACCAGATCATCAACCTTAAATTCAAGCTCCCTTCTCCTCACATCGGCATAAGACTTTTGACGACTTTGGGCTATTTTCAACTATTCTCTAATCAACCTTACCTTCTCCATAGCATCCATAACTAGACACAGATCTAATAAAGACATTTCCCTCACTTCAAACCATCCAACCGGTGATCTGCAAAGTTTACCATAGATGGTCTCAAAAGGATCCATACCAATACTAGAATGGTAGCTATTGTTATAAGCAAACTTAATCAATAGAAGATAATCATCCCAACTACCTATAAACTCCAAAATACAAGCCCTAAGCATATCCTCATGAGTTTGGATAGTTCTTTTGGCTTGGCCATCCATTTGAGAGTGAAAGGATGTACGAAGCTTTACCTTGGTTCCAAGACCTCTTTGGAAGGACCTCCAAAAGTGTGAAGTGAATTGAGCACCATGATCTGATATGATAGACAAGGGAACCCTACGCAATCTTACCAACTTATGAATGTACAATTTAGCATAGTCTTCGGCCCCATAAGTAGTCTTAACCGGTAAGAAATGAGCCTACTTTGTCATCCTATCAACCATAACCCAAATAGAATCAAAACCCTTTCTAGTCTTAGGAAACCTAACCATAAAGTCCATGTTAATCTCCTCCCACTTCCAAGTAGGAATCTCTATGTCTTGGGTAGGCAATTGGCCTTTGAATTGTTGGCAACTATGGCAACCGAATACAAATTTGGCAATATCTTTCTTCATACCTCCCCACTAATACACCTCTCTCAAATCTCTATACATCTTAGTAGAACCGGGGTGGATAGAATAGGAAGAATTATGAGTCTCATTAAGAATATTCTCTCTCAATCCATCAACACAAGGCACATACAACCTACCTTGGTACCTAAGGGCACCATCTCCCCCTTTGAAGAAAACCTCTACCTTACCCTCTTTCACCAAGGCCTTCAATTCTAATAAGGAGGGATCAAGATCTTGCTTTGCTTTCACCTCATCAACCAAGGAAGACTTTGACCCATCAACAACCATAATACCACCATTATCAACCTCTTCTAACCTAACCCCCAATCTAGCCAACCAATGGACCTCTCTAGCCACCTCTATGCCCCCACCATCAACATGAGCTAGGCTACCTATAGACACCCTACTGAAAGCATCTGTCATAACATTAGCCTTACCGAGATGATAATACACACTCATACCATAATCCTTAAGCAGTTCGAAGCACCTTCTTTGCCTCAAGTTGAGATCTTTTTGACTGAACACATATTAGAGGCTCTTATGATCGGTAAACACATCAACATGCACCCCATATAAGTAATGATGCCAAAATTTCAAAGAGAAAACCATGGCAGCTAATTAAAGATCATGTGTAGGATAATTCTTTACATGCACTTTGAGTTTCCTAGAAGCATAGGCTATCACCTTACCATTTTGCATCAACGCACAACCCAAATCAACCCTTGAAGCATCACAATATATAACAAACCCTTCTAGCCCTTTCGATAGTGACAAAATAGGGGCAAACACAAGCTTATCTTTCAATGTTTGGAAATTCTTTTGACACTCATTGGTCCACACAAATTTGGCCTTCTTTGGAGTCAACTTGGTCATAGAGGAAGCAATAGAAGAGAACCCATTCACGAACCTCTGATAATAACCCGTTAGGCCCAACAAACTTCTAATATCCGATAGGGTCAATGGTCGAGGCAATTTCTAATCACATCTATCTTTTTAGGGTCCACCTTAATACCATCACCTAACACCATGTGACTGAGAAAGGCAACTTTTTCTAACCAAAATTCACACTTTTCATACTTAGCATACAACTTCTCTTCCCTCAAT
>DF368320.1:18543-28785 GCA_000787875.1 Solanum virginianum
GGCAATCCATCATCTTGTGGCCCACTTCCCCACAACTATAGCAAGCATTAGTAGCCCCCAAGCATAGGCCACCAAGACCCTCACCACATCTTGGACATATGGGTCTAGGCATCACAACACCACCCTCTTGGGGTCTTGTGTAGTCATTGACAAACCTCCCACGAAGAATATGCAAAGACCCTTGGCCTTGGAAAAACCGTCCATACTTGGTAAACTTACTATCAAAATAGGCCCCCTTAGCCTCATGACCCCTTCTCTTCCTTAATTTCTCCCCCTTTAATTGTTCATCATAAGCCATCAAGCGAGACAAATCTATGTCAATGATCAACATAGTGGTACAACATTCTTCACTTACCAAATCGAAAACACACATCACAAACTTATTCATTCTAGACCTTGAGTCGGCAACCAAGTATGGAGCATATTTTGAGAGTTGGTTGAACTTGAGTGCATACTCCCTCTCACTCATAGATCCTTGCTTCATGTTCATAAACTCCACCAATTTGGCTTTCCTAAGCTCAAGAGGGAAGAACCGGTTGAGAAAAGTTTCCTTAAACACCTCCCATAGTTACACATTATTTTTCCCCTTCTCCTCCTTCCATTGAGTGTACCAAATTTAAGGCACCCCCTTGAGTTGGTAAGCTGCCAACTCTACCTTTTCTTCTGTCCTCACACCCATAATGGACAACACCTTATATATCTCATCGATGAATTCTTGGGGGTCCTCATCCACCCTAGACCCATTGAACTCTAGTGGGTTCATCCTCATAAAGTCTCTCACCCAAGATGCCAGAGTAGGAGCATGAGGGGATTGGGCCCCTTGATTGGCTTGATTAGCCACAACTTGTGTAAGCAAAGTAAGAGTATCCCAGAGCTCACCATGAGCCAATTGTTCCTCGGGTGTGCGGGCTCATCTTCCTCTTACGTTAGGCATACTCTAGCATAGAAAAGAACAATTGTTAGGGGTGGAAACCTCACCTTAACTCCTATAGAATGACATGTGGTACACAACACAACCATGAATAAGACTATAATCAACACAGTGTGTTGGATGTCGAGGACCATTAACAACCTAGTGCTCTAATACCAAGTTTTCACAACAAAAGCCTAGGGCCTAGATGTGACACGGCGCATGTGGAACCCAAAGGGACCCCAAGCAAGCCTCTCAACATATCATTACACATCCTTGGTCGCAAAAGTAATAAAATAATAATAAAAGATGGAAATAGTGATAATCGAGGCTAAAGGACATCTTTCATAGCATAAAACATCATAGAGTAAAGAAAGTCAAGGCTGATAGCGTCAATACATATCTTGTCCAACAACACCTCTAAACATAGAACTTAGCAGGGGCTAAGACATGCAACTGGGCTTACCCTCATAGTCAAAAACACAATAAAAGGAAAGAGAGTCTTTATACATAGCAAAAGAACAAAGTAGTTGAGGACTTACCACTTGCTTTATATAGAAATTGCACTAACCACATGGAGGAGGACGATGATCAAGTAGGACTCCGATCCCTACATGGTGACATCATGTAAGCATAGAGTATGCATTAGTACATTTGAATATTCTAAGTATGTAGGATGCAATGCAACAAAATATAGGCAACATAGTCAAAATGTAAAATTAGGCAAGAGATGAACATATAACAATATGGCATGCATGAATGGTACTTGAACTAAACATTCCTGTATATAGAATATATTACATGTGTAGGAATAGACTATCAATAGTAACTGAGTCCTACCACCTCCTTGGTGAGGCAATTGAGGTAGAAACCCCTCAACAAGGTTGCACGGGCCTACTACCTCCCAAGCGAGGCAATTGAGGTACAAACCCCCCAACAAGGTTACACGGGCCTACTACCTCCCGAGAGAGGCAATTGAGGTACAAACCCCCCAAAAAGGTTGCATAGTTCTACTACCTCCCGAGCGAGGCAATTGAGGTACAAACCCCCCAACAAGCTTGTATGGGCCTACTACCTCCCGAGTAAGGAAATTGAGGTATATACCCTCCAACAAGGTAGTTAGGGCCTACTACTCCCGAATGAGGCAATTGATCAACCTCCAACACTATAGATACTTTTCATGAAATCAACACATTTATACCATCCTTTCATCATCATAAAGTCATAGGTCATGCAACAAATCACCACTAGCTCAAGAACCCTAAATCGGACATTTTATCAAACACTTGGTGGGTGTGAATGCTAGTGTAAAATCATGCAATTAAATAGTAAAATCATGCCAGAAATCTTAAAATAAATCATCCCATCAATACTTGGTGATATCATCATACAATATACATCAAAACCCTTTATAATACCTCAAGATATATTAAAAATTCATAGCTCAAAACATGCTAAAACAATCACACTTTTACAAAACCCCTACATAGTTCATAGTCAAAATCATAATAGAAATCCCATATGTAAAATCAACTTAGAAACATATATTTTACATAAAAAAAAAGCTTGGGCACCATTAATGAAAGGACCTAATAATTGAAACCTACATACCTTGACTTTGGAGAATCGTTGAAGAAGATTGAAAATGGAGACTTGAAGCTTGAATGAAAACCTTAAGATCCGAATGAGTTTTAAGACTTGAATTAAGGAGTGAAATATTTGTCTAAGTGTTTGAATGAGTATTGGGGAATGTCTTATGTGTTGTGAGGGTGTGACTTTTGGGACTTGAATTAAGGGTGAAATATTTATCTAAGTGTTTGAATGAGTATTAGGGAATGTTTAGTATGATATGAGGGTGAAATATAGCTAAGTATATGTATTTTTACGCATGGGAGAGCTTAGGCCCAAGACCCAAAAAGCCTTTGACCAAGATAAAAGCACTAGTAACAAAATACACAAGTCCAGGTCTAGTCAGTGATGTGGACCTATCATGGAGGTAACTTATACACTGTGGTGCACCCTTAGTGCATCGTGTTAGGGGCATGGAAAGCTCTATGGAAATCAATTTTTGGGAAAATAAAATTGTGATTCATTTGCTCTAAAATTGGGGTTAGACCTGTTTTCCACTCAATATGACCCCCTAATCAAGAGTATGAAGTCGTATTTTTGATATCACGCGCAAAGTTTGAGATATATGAAAAATATAATTTTGGGCACTTTTGAGGCACATTTTTTGGGCACTTTTTGGGGTCATTTCAACAACTCAAAGTTCATGAAAGGAATTATCCTACCTATGATCTTGAATTAGCTACCATGGTATTTGCTTTTAAAATTTGGCATCATTATTTGTATGGGGTGTATGTTGATGTGTTTATCGATCATAAAAGTCTCCAATATGTGTTCGCCCAAAAAGATCTCAACTTGAGACAATGAAGGTGGTTAGAGCTTCTTAAGGATTATGATATGAGTGTGCATTATCATCCTGGTAAAGCTAATTTTGTGGCCGATGCTTTGAATAGGATGTCTTTGTATAGCCTTGCACATGTTGGGGATGAGGCAAAGAGGTGTCTAGAGAGGTCCATCGGTTTGCTAGATTAGGAGTTAGGTTGGAGGAGGTTGATAATGGTGGAGTAGTGGTGGTTGATGGTTCCAAATCTTTGTTGATTGAGGAGGTGAAGGCAAAGCAATATCTTGACCTTGTCTTGCTAAAATTGAAGGCTTTGGTGCGAGATGGTAAGGTGGAGGTTTTATCCCAATAGGGAGATGGTGCTCTTATGTACCAAGGTAGGTTATGTGTTCCTAGTGTGGATAACTTGAAAGGGAAGATTCTTGATAAGGCTTATAATTCTTCCTATTCTATTCACCTTGGTTCTACGAAGATGTATAAAGATTTGAGGGAAGTGTTTTGGTGGGGCGGTATGAAGAGAGACATTGCTAAGTTTGTGTCTGATTTCTATAATTGCCAACAAGTCAAAGCCGAACATCAAAGGTCGAGTGGCCTAACCCAAGATATAGAGATTCCTACTTGGTAGTGGGAGGAAATTAACATGGATTTTACGGTTGTGTTACCTCAAACTAGAAAGAGTTTTGATTCTATTTGGGTTATGGTTGATAGGATAACAAAGTCGGCTTATTTCCTACCAGTTAAGACTACATATGGTGCTGAAGATTATGTTGAATTGTACATCCATGAGTTGGTGAGATTGCATGAGATGCCCTTGTCTATCATATCGGATAATAAAACTATCCAAACTATTGAGGATATGCTTAGGGCTTGTGTATTGGAGACTAAGGGTAGTTGGGATGATCATCTTCCATTTATTAAATTTTCTTACAATAATAGCTATCATACAAGAATTGGTATGGCTCCTTTTGAGGCTCTTTATGGAACGCATTATAGGTCCCCGCTTGGATGGTCTGAGGTGGGGGAGATGGCCTTATTAGGCCCAAATTGGGTCAGTGAGGCCATCCAGAAGGTAAGGGTGACTAGGGAGAGATTGAAAACTACCCAAAGTCGATAAAAGTCCTATTTTGATTTGAGGAGAAGGGATCTTGAATTAAAAGTTGGTGATTGGATCTATTTGAAGGTCTCACCAATGAAAGGTGTAGTTTGATTTGGCAAAATGGGTAAGTTGAACCCTAGATATATGGGTCCTATAAAGTGTTAAGAAGAATTTACAAGGTGGCCTATAAGTTTGAATTGCCCAATGACATGCATATGGTTCATTCGATCTTCTATGTATCTATGTTGACGAAGTGTATGGGTGACCCAAGTGCTATTGCACCTCTTGATGTTGCAGGGGTTATTGAAGACAATTTAACTTATGAAGAGATCCCTGGTAGAAATCTTGGATAGATAAGTGAAGAGGTTGAGGAACAAGGATATAGCTTATGTTAAGGCCCTTTGGAGGAATCAACAAGTCGAGAGTGCTACATGGGGAGCCGAGGCGAACATGCAAAAGTAATATACCTATCTCTTCCATTCTACTCAAGCCTAAGGTACTAATTCTAAGTCCCCTATATGATTTCAAGTCTTAAGCTATGGTGATTTTGATGTTCATGTTGAGACTTTTTGAAAATCATGTTTAAGTACATTCGTTGCATCCACGTTGGGCTAAACTCTTCATGATTACTTTCCTTGTGTACATTTCTTTGACTTCGGGGAGGAATATTTCCAAGGGGAGATATTGTGACATAATGTAATTCCATGCTCTTATGTATCCATGTTTCAAGCCTTATTTTGTTAGGTTGGGAGTGTATTAGGGTCATGGGAGACTTCTATTACTTAGACAAGTCTAAGACTTCCATATGAATTGAGTTTTGGTGTTGGTTTGTGCCAAGGTCAACTTTAAATGAGCATAACTTTATGAACACTTAGAATTGGATGAACCACACATGTCAAATCAAATCCCTTTGAGTTAGCTTTCTAACGTACTTCATTTCACCTCATTTTCGTGAGACCCTCCCGTGTAGTGAAACCACATGGGCACCTTAATGGGCAGTGTGGCTTTGGGTGGGCCTTCTGGGTTGTCTTGAGCTGGAAAAGACCATTTTTTGCCTAAAGGATGTGGCATCGCCACTGGCATAGGCCGTGTGGCTTGCCACTAACCGTGTGGCTAGCCGTGGGAGTGTGCAAGTGAGGCAAGGTTGGCGTGCGGGAGAAGTTTTTGACTAAGCGTAGTGCCACGGCCATCTTCATGGGTCTTGGCAAGCTTCATAAGCCATCTAGTATAGCATAGAGTCTTCTAGCAACATTTTTCTTACTAACTTTAACTCCATGGGCCATTATACTGACTGTGTAGCACCACACGGCCCGTGGAGGCTCCCGTCAAAGTGACGATGACGTTAATTTTTTTATGTGTTCCAACTTCCAATTTTTGACCAAGTCTCATCTCACGAGCACTCCACATGACCTGTGGAGTGCCACATGACTCGTGTGGGCTTCCGTGGGGCATCACTTTGCCAATTTTTCCATCCGTTCAGTAAGGCATTTTCATAAATTTAATTCAGTCTAATGACCTTTTTAGACTTCCAGTGCTATCTTAACCTCCCCAAAAGACTTAAATCCTATTCGAAAGGATCAAACTCATTACTCTCAACTTGAATACACTCTCAATCCTCTCAAAATCATTTACCAAGACCCTAATAGGAATTCAAGGAAACTCAAGAATAAGTTTGGATTTGAAGACTCCATTCCAAGCTTCCATTCTTTCCCAATTCAATTTCAAGAGATTTAAGGTCTAAGGTATGTGGGTTTCAACCATTGGGTCCTTTTACCTATGGTGGCCAATCTTCCATTTCTGTGAAATTTACATATTCCCAAGTTGTATTACTTATGGGTATTATTCATTAGTGATTATGACCATATACTATATTGGGGTTTCATGAAAGTGTGATTGAAAACACATGTTTACTCATTTTAAGTCTATACCCTGAGATGACTTGCCTATATGATTATGCATGTTTATCTCTTTATAGAACTATGATCTCTCTTGATATTTGATGGAGGGTTTTGATGTATCATGCATGAGGGTATTACCAAGTATTGGTAGGTTGATTTACTTCAAGTTTTCATGCATGATTTCACTCTTAAATTACATGGTTTTACACTAGCATTGCACACCCACCAAGTGTTTGATAAAATGTTTGATTTAGGGTTCTTGATTTAGTGATGATCCATTGCATGACCTATGACTTGTATGACTTTATGATGATGAAAGGAGGTTGATACCTCAATCAATTTGGATGGGGAGTGGTCATGACCATCAACCAATTGAGGGGTTTATTCCTGAATCACTTCCGAGGGGTTGTCTACGTTGGATTCCAAATACTAAGTTGCTTGGTTTATGATAATGGTATTTTTCTACACATGAAATATGTTCTATATATAAGCATGTTTTACTTTAAGAATCATTCATGCATGTCATATTATTATTCTATTATCCATTGCTTATGATATTGCATTTTGCCTATGTTGCCTATCTCTTGTTGCATTGCATCCTACATACTTAGTACATTCAAATGTACTAACATATTCTCTATACCTACATGATGCTACCATGTAGGAACCAGAGCCCTACTTAATCATCCTCCTCCTCTACGTGGCTAGTACTATCTTTCAAAGTAATTTGGTTAGTCCTCAACTCCGAGGACATTTTCTTTAAATTTATGCTATGTATTAACTCTTATTATGTTGGAAATTTATGATTATGACGGTGAGGCCAGAGATTGTCTTGGCCCCCGCTCCTATTTACATATTAGAGGTGTTATAGGAAATAATATATTAATGTTATACTTTGACTTTCTATGTTTCTATGGTATCAACTATGTCCCTTAGCCCCATTTCCCCCCTTTTTCTATCTCTTGATGTTGTACAATTGCTTTCATGACCAAGGATATGTAATGATATGCTAGGAGGTTTGGTTGGAGTCCCTTTAGGTTCCCCATTCGCCGTGTCACATCTAGGCCCTAGGCTTGGGTCATGATAAAATTGGTATTAGAGCACTAGGTTGTTAATGGTCCTCAAAATCCAACACACCACGTCTATTAGAGTTTGATTTATGGTTGTGTTGTGCACCACGACTATGAGTAAGAGGCTATGAGATGTTCTAGGAAATGTTTCCCTTTTTCATCATCTATGTTGTGTTATAGATGTTAGGTAAGGTTTCCCCTCTAAAAAATATTCTTTACCATTTTTAGAACATGTCTAACCCAAGAGAAAGAAGAGCCTGCACTTCTGAAGAACAATTGGCTCTTGGAGAGCTCTGGGATGCTCTCACCTTGCTAGCTAAAGCCATGGCTAACCAAGTCAACCAAGGGGCCCAAGCCCCTCATGCTCCTACCTCGGCATCTCAAATGAGGGACTTTATAAGGATGAACCCATCGGAGTTCTATGGGTCTAAAATGGATGAGGACCCCTCAAGAATTTCTTGATGAGGTGTACTAAGTGTTATCTATTATGGGTGTGATATCAGAAGAGAAGGCGGAGTTGGCGGCTTACCAACTTAAGGGGGTGTTCCATATATTTTATACTCAATGGAAGGAGGAAAAGGGGAACAATAATGTAATTCTGTGGGAGGAGTTTAAGGTGGCTTTCCTAAAATGGTTCTTTCCTCTTGAGCTTAGGGAGGTCAAAATGATGGAGTTCATGAATTTGAAGCAAGGATCTCTAAGTGTGAGGTAGTATGCCCTCAAGTTCAACCAACTTTCTAAATATGCTCCATACTTGGTTGCCGACCTGAGGTCTAGGATTAATAAGATTGTGATAGGTGTTTCCAGTTTAGCGAATGAGGAGTGTCGTGTTGCTATGTTTATTAGTGACATGGATTTATCCCGCCTAGTGACTTATGCCCAACAATTGGAGGGGGAGAAGTTGAGAAAGAGAAAGGGTAATGAGGCCAAGAGGGCCCGTTTTGATGGTAAGTTCCAAAGTCCCAAGGGTGGTTGAGTTCATCAAGGCCAAGGGTCTTCTCATACTCCTAATAGGAGATTCGCCAATGACTAGCCAAGGTCCTAAGGTGATGGTGGTGTGGTGCCCAATGCTATGTGTCTAAAGTGTGGTAGGGGTCATGGTGGCCTATGTTTGAAGGACACCAATGCTTGCTTTAGTTGTGGTGAAGTGGGACATAAGGTGATGGATTGTCCACGTAATCGCAACAAGGGTAAGGATGTTCATCCACATGGCCGAGGTACAAATGCGGTTCCTTTGGGGAAAGGAAGCCAACAAGGTGGTGCCCCAAGGCATAATCGGTTCTATGCTCTTCATGGTAGGCAAGAGGTTGATGAGGTTTCTGGTGTTGTCACTGGTATGTTAAAAGTCTTTGATTTTGATATGTATGCATTGATAGTCCCGGATGCCACTCTTGCTTTTGTTACTCCTTTTGTTGCCAAATGTTTCATATTGAGCCCAAATTTTTGTGTGAGTGTTATGAGGTGTCTACTTCCATTGGTGCATCTATTATTGCTAGAAAGGTCTATAGAAATTATCCTATTTGCATTGTTCATAAAATTGTTCCTTGTTATCTTATTGAGTTGGATATGGTGGATTTTGACGTCATTCTAGGGATGGATTGGTTGCATGCATATTATGCCTCTATTGATTGTAGAACTCGTAGGGTCAAATTTTAATTCCCAAATGACCTCATCCTTGAGTAGGAGAGACATGATATGGTGGTCTAGGGTAGGTTTATTTCTTGCATTAAAGCCCAAAAGTTTATCTCTAAGAGGTGTCTCTATCATCTTGTAAGGGTTAGGGATGTGGAGCCCAAAGTCCCTTCTATAGAGTCAGTTTCGATTGTAAATGAGCTCCTAGATGTCTTGCCAAATGACCTTCCTGGTATTCCTTATGAAAGGGAAATAGATTTTGGCATATATCTCATTCCTGACACTCAACATATTTTTATTCCTCCTTACCGTATGGCTCCAACGGAGTTGGACGAGCAATTAAAGGATTTGTTGGAGAAAGGTTTTATTAGGCCTAGTCAATCACCTTAAGGAGCACCGGTGTTGTTTATGAAGAAGAAGGATGGTTCTCTTAGAATGTGTATTGACTACCGGCAACTTAATAGAGTCACCATCAAGAATAAGTACCCTTTACCAAGGATTGATGATATTTTTTACCAACTTCAAGGGGCTAGTCATTTCTCTAAGATTGATCTTCAGTTTGGGTATCATAAGTGAAGGTGAGAGAGCGTGAAATTCCTAACACGGCCTTCCGGACTAGATATGGGCACTATGAATTTGTGGTTATCTCTTTTCGGTTGACCAAAGCACCGATTATCGTCATGGATCTTATGAATAAGGTCTTCAAACCCTACCTTGATTCATTTGTTGTGGTCTTCATTGATGATATTTTGATCTTTTCCCATAGTGAGAAGGAGCATGTATGTCATTTGAAAGTGGTGCTACAAAGGTTGTGGGAAGAGTAGTTGTATGCCAAGTATGAGAAATGTCAGTTTTAGTTGCAAGAGGTTGCCTTTCTAGGTCATGTGGTGTTAGGGGATGGTATTAAGGTGGATCCAAAAAAGATGAAAGTGATTAGAAACTGACCTTTGACCTCATCGGATATTAGAAGCTTCTTGGGTTTAACGGGTTATTACCAGAGATTCATGAATGGTTTCTCTTCTATTGCTTCTCCTATGACTAAATTGACCCAAAAGAAGACTAAAATTGTGTGGACCGATGAGTGTGAAAGGAGTTTCCAAACTATGAAGGATAAGCTTGTCTCTGCTCCCATTTTGTCTTTATCGAAAGGGTTGGATGGGTTTGTTATGTATTCTAATGCCTCCCAGATAGGTTTAGGTTATGTTTTGATGCAAAATGGTAAGGTGATA
>DF368318.1:6685-18299 GCA_000787875.1 Solanum virginianum
AAGATGGGCTCCTTGAAATTTGAATTTGACTGTCCGAGTTCTACAATCGACAGAGGCATAATAAGCGTGAAATCAATCCATGCAAAAAATCACATCAAAGTCAATCATCTCTAACTCAAATAAGTCAACCAAGGTATCTCTATGATAGATAGACGCAGAACAATCTCTATAGACCCTCTCAAATAAAATAGACTCACTAATAGGAGTAGAAACCCGCCACGTAAGGGGTCACAAATGATAAGGTGGCACCCAGATCAAGTAACATATATACATCATGAGAAAAAACTCAAAGCATATTCATGACAACATCTGGCAAACTTTCTTGATCTTAGTAACTAGCTATGGCATACAAGCTGTTTGCCCATACCCATAGTGGTACCTTTTTGATTATCGCTGGTTGATGGTGATGCCAAAGACTGAGCTTTGTTACCTCTATCACCCCACTTTCTCACCGGGCATTATTTTGGAAGTGACCAGTCTGTTCGTACCTATAGTAAGCATTTGTGCCTTCACGAAACTCACCTAAGTGGAGTTTGCCACACTTGCCATAGGGTGGATTCCCTCTCAAACATTGAGTTACACTAGCTTGGGATTGAGAGCCCTGAGCTCAGAAATTTTGATGACCCTATGACTTCTGATCATACTTGTTACTCGGAGCTGGTGCACTTGTCGAGGATTATGCATAACTCGAAAACCTCTTCTGAAAATAAGATCGGTCCCCTTTAACTTTGCTTATACTGGCTAGTCTTATGCCGTGCTAATTTGGCTCTCTTACTTATGTTCTCCTCCCTATTCCTCTTCTTATCCTCCTCAAGTTATTGCACATAAACCATAAGTCTAGAGATGTCCATACCTATAATCAACAATGTCACTTTGAACCCCTTTTTCATATGCTTGCTCAAGCTAGATATGAACTTCCTCATTCTAGATCTCATGTCAAGGACCATCTCTAGAGCATACCTAGATAGATGAATGAACTTGAGGCCATATTCTTTGACAGTCATCCCCTCGTGCTTCAAGTCAACAAACTCCTTAACCTTTGCTTCCTTTAACTCTTATGGAAAGAAGTGATAGATCCTTTGAAAATAGCCTTTGCAGTAGGAGCAGACGAAGTTGTAGGCGCTTAGGGAATCCCAACGGCTCTAGTAGGTTGACCTTGGCCTCTCATCCCCATTTGAGTAGGTACCTCTAATAGGGGATTCCTAGTGTTACTGAACTATCTCTTTGAGTAATGGTATACTTAGGAGGCATAATTTGCAAACGTATAACACATGAATCAGATAGATACTTTAATAGAGTTAAACTCTATTGCACAAACTCAGAATCCAAAAGACATCAGACAATTCTTAATGTTCTGTAGCCTCCTGATTATAAGTGTGGTGCATAACACACCCATTAGCAAAATCTACTAGACACAGTTTCATAGATACCCTAGGACTCTTAAAATTGTGCAATGATACCTTGTTTATCACGCATCAAGAGGGTACTCTTGATGTGGCCGGCACTTGAAAACTATTTCGGGTGCCCAAGCAAACCACTTGGCGAGATCACATGATTATCATTTAGCAGAAGACTCAATTTAGATATTTAGACTATAGCCTAGTGGGTTAATCAATGATTAGATAAAAAACCAACAATTAATCCAAATCCAACATCATGAGACCGGCATAAAACGAAACTAATTAAGAGATAAAGACAACAAAACATTCCATTACCATCTAGTCTATGAAGCCTCTATCATTTCTTTCTAACTGGTGCCAATGACATATCCATGGCTACCTCAAATCAAAATAGAAAGGGCTAAACTCAAAGCTTGAAGATAAGTGTAGTATCCTTCAAATGTATCGGAGGACTCACTAATCAACTGAGTACGAATAGGCTCTCAACGATGCTCCTAGTTATGACCTAGTACTTGTCTCTGCATCAAGAAAAGATGCAGTCCCAAATAGATGCCAGTACGTTAAATGTACGAGTATGTAATATGGCAGAAGAAAATATGTATCAGCGAAGAACAATATCAACTTAGACAACCTCAATCTGGAAGACAAGAACTCAGTCAAGTGTCATAAGTCAAGTATGAATAAGGTTTAGATGATGATCAATTATATATAATCAAATCCAATCATTTAGAGAAATATCAAGACCTATGTGGGAGTTTCTCTAACTAACAAAAATCACCTATGAGCCGGTGATACATCCAATTTTATGATTTAGTCTGTGCTGGCTATGTAGTTATTAAGTTTGAGTTGTTATTTACTCTCTCTCAATTCGGTGCTTAATACTTCTCCAAACACTCAACATGCTCATAAGGTTTCAATTAATCCTTCGGTTAACTCATTCAATTAGTCTCATTGAACATTTGTCAATGCAAATCATCACATCAACTATGAACTCTTTTGTTAAAAATATTGTTTTGGAAATAGTGCATGACTCGTCAAGACTCTACATCATCCATCATTAAACTCAATACATTCAGGTACCAAATAGAGTTAAAACATTTAAAATTTTTATAGACTCTTCAAGCTCAAATCATACTCATGTATACCTATTCAAGTGCAGTATATAATAGATACAAGAATTCAATCCAGGGTTTATGTAGAAAAATAAAATCATTTATTACAAGTGTTTAATTCACAAAAAGTTATCATTCATGCAAGATTATGTAGGAATAAACTAGGATTTAAGAAGGATTTCAAGAAAACATTCATGGAAGGCTCAATTCATTTACAATTCAATCAATCCTATATATAGGGCACATGGAAGAACATAAGTCATGCTTTAGTAGCCTAACATACTTGAAAATCAATTACTTATTTAGCACCATGGATTGAAGCTTGAAGATGACGAACCCTAACTTCTTCTTTGGGAGAACTAGAACTGAGAATTTTGACGATTTTTAAAGGGTTATGTATTAATGGGGGTTATTAGGCTTTAGCATAGGTTTAGAGAAGTTAATTAAGGATAAAAGGTCAAGAATATCCTTCTAAGAAAGTCAATAAATCATGAAAAGTGAAAAATAAGACTTTTTATTGAGTTCCATCGGCCAAACCTGTGGTCTAAAGATCCAATTGCTGAACCATTCAATGGACCGCCAAATAGGACCTTTAGGTCACCTAAACTTACAACTTTTGGGGATTTTCATAACCATTCAACAACACGCCTAGTGCATTTGGTGGTATGCGAAATTGGCACTCACCCATCGAATTACACAACTCAAACATGTTTCCATAAAATGACCATAAGCTTTTACTCCGAACTTCGAATAAGGCAATATTACGAGATTTGATGATGGATTTCAAGGAATCTTACATGAGGGTTTTACTATGTGTTGGTGGGTTGATTTGAACTTCGAATAAGGCAAAATTGGATGTGTTGGAAAGATAAACCAAACACCTTGAATTTAATAGGTTGACCTAAATCATTATGTGATGAGAGATATGACCATATGAAGTTGACCCTTATAAGAATTTAAACTAAAATTTAGCTAATAGAAATGTTTTTTAAATGTGGCCTGTCTTTGGAGGTGCCTTATAACCTTAAACCATACCCGACACATCAATTACTTAATTAGGAATGAAACTTAACAAACATTAACAACTTTGGAGTTATTGGATCACTTAACTTTATTGAATCTCATATCAAGACTCAATCAATAAGAAAGGTTTCAAGTTAATTTTGTGTTAAGGGATTCTTGTGACCCTTATCCATCTCAAATCTATATAATAGACCTAAAACCTACACAAAAGGTTAGAATCACTTGGTATGATCCCATACGCATGAGAGGAATTTTGGATCTTGGCTTAGAAATTTTTAAGGTGTTATAGTGACCAACAAGTGAACTACAATCTTCCAGGTCCAGTAGTTCAGAACAGTCTATCTGTGTTACCAGAAGCATCAAACTCTAAGGAAACTCTTGCAATCCAAGGGGACTGAATTAAGCACCATATTCGTGATCGGAACAAGTATAAAATTTTGTGTCAATTGTGTCTTTCATCTCTTTATGCCTTATATGATGTGTTATTTTTTCTAATTCTCGGTATTCAGACTTAAGGAAATCAACAATCGACCAATAACTTGCTACATTCGAGAAGAATTTTGATTCACCCCACCACCACCACCCCTTTATTCTCACATACTAATGTAGCGAGACAGATCATGGATGTGGCATTCAATCCTACACCGTAAGGGCTGGGCAGAACTCTTTACGCTGCTGGGAGATGTTATTGCTGCAATTGACCAAAGCAACACCCTAGAAGAGATCCTTAAGTGATCCATTCCTTTCTCTTTAGGCTGGTTCGCCAATGTTCCAAACTCTTAATAAGGAAGCAATCCATTTCCTTTCATCTAGTTAGGAGCACGGAGAAGTTAGATAGCATTTAGTTGATGCACAAGTCGTACAACAAATAATTCCTCTTGGATACTCTTTCCAAGACTCTCTAATTTTATTTTCTTATACAACGCTCAAGCAGATCATTTTCTGATCATATTGCAGATTAGTTGCAACAAGTGTTTTTGGTATATGTAGATAACAGGCTAAACTGGACAAACCTTATAATACACAGACGTATATATTTATATCCTGAAATAGACATTACTTAAAGCAAGAGAACCACATTTACACATACTAAAATGTCTTGCTCAGATACAAAAATATTCAAGTCAAAAGTGACCGATGAACACATTATACAAATAAGAACATGAGAAGGAAGAGAAGTTACCAGTCTATCTACACAACCTTTGTTTTTGAGTACATCTTCAATGGAGACACCTTTCGTATCTGTATACCTCAAAACTGGAAAAAAGATAGCATCATAAGGAAACAAAGCACTATAATGTGGTCTCAGTCCTTTTAGTAGGTAAAATTTAAGGTACTAATGAAAATAAATCTAAGAAATGAATAATTGAGATACGTTAGGAACATGTGCATCAAACTTGATATGGCAGTAGGTCCAATAAGAATCCAGGAAAAAGGATTAAAAGACACTTCAAATCTCTTCTAAAAAATGCCAATATGTAGAAGCAAAACATTTTTAATCTCTTGTACTTATATTTAGCTTTTGAAACCATTTCGTTAGAAATCAAATTCCCAGGAGAAGAAAAAAGTTGGTCAAAAAGTATACAACACATTTTTGGTATCTTCCATTAATGCTATGGTCCGAACCTTACTTCACCCCAAAATTTAGAAGAAAATAATCAGCTTCACTATATATTTTATCAAACTTACTATTTATAGGAGACAATTCCATTTAGAATATGACTTTCGCACTCGTAATCCATGTTGCGTATGCAACATCCTGTACTTTTTGGAAATTTAGCATCAGTTCTCATACAATCAGCACACCCACAATCGATGATGCATATACACTATGCCGCACTTCGTGGACATGTAGCATCAATTATGATAGAATTGTGGGACTCACAATCGATGCTGCATACACTACATCTTGTTTTATCACAGTTTATGCCGCACTTCGTGGACATGTAGCATCAATTATGATAGAATTGTGGGACTCACAATCGATGCTGCATACACTACATCTTGTTTTATCACAGTTTTGATTTGGTACTGGTGTTGACTTCTTTCTCTGGTGTTCCATTTTTCTAGGATTCGTTCCAATTTTTCTAGTATTGAGTCCCTCTAGAATTTTGCACTGTCAGGTATGTCGTTCTTCCATTGGTCTCAATCTAGTCTCATCCTCCATAGTTAATCTCCATGCATAGGTTGCAGAACCAAGGCTCTGATACAAATTGTTATGGTCCAAATAGGATCCGACAATGCAATTGCTCAAAAGAAAAGGAAATTTAGATTTTGGGATAATTTTCTAGTTTAGAAATAGTAATATGGATATCAATTACCATAGTAAAATTAACTAATTAAGCTAACTAAACTAATGAATACTCCATAGCCATCAGGTTTGTAGAAGAGATGAGAAGTGAATAAGAATTTAGGAAGAAGCCTGAAGAAGAAAGAGAGAATAGAAAGAAGGGAGAACAAGAAAAAGAGAAGGTCGAGAAGAAATTGAGGAACAAATGATACCATAAATTTTCCATGCCTTTTTCTCTTCTGTCGTTGCATATATATGACTATCTATTGACGTAGAGTAATCTCAACCTCACGCTTCATTAATCAGCTTCTAGTCTCACCTCTTATTTTGTAATTTTATTATTCTCGCACCTTTTGTTTGTGTCATGACCCAGACCTAGGGTCTAGGAGTGACATGGCAAATGAGTACCCGAGAGTCCCCAAACAAGCTTCAATGTATCCAATTCACATTATCAGCTTGGAAGCATATTCAAAAAGTTAACACATAGTTCTAAGGAACGAGAAAGTAGGACTCACACTATAGGGATATCATAGGGAAAGGGGTTAACATGGATCAACATAACACGTAACACTTAAAGACTAAGGAGCGGGTAAGTATGACTCACTCTATGGGGGCAAATCGGGACTTAGGATCTTCCACATTTTAACATCAAACATATATACATATCAATAATACTCATAACAAATCCATAATAGCCATATCCAAAAGATATCCATAGCCATAAGCTCCAAATACAACACATAACATGTAGATTTGACAAGAATCTACAAGATGTCCAACAATGCCTCTAGATATAAGATGGGAAGGGGGCCAAGACATATCTTAGGCTCACCCTCAAAGTAAAAATAAAAATGGGGAGAACATAAGGTGGTTGGCTGGTGGCTTGTCCTTGGAAGATAGGACTCACCATAACAAATGTCTCAAATCTAATCTAGCCGTCGAATGGTGGATAATAGTAATCTCCGCTCCCTACATGGTGAGGTCATGTAGGCAAAAGTATGTGTTAGTACATTTGAATATACAAAGTGTGCGGGGTGCAATGCATGAGATTAGCAAACCTGCATTCAACGTTAGATCGCAAGGGCACATAATATAGAAAGATATATATATAACAAGTAATGTATTATAACAAGATGCTATGTAATTTATGATGAGTGAGATGCAAATGCTCATATATATTGGGGATGTGACCTCAACCGACATGAGTAAGACCAAGCGAGCTATTACTTGGAATTTCGATGAAATCCCCTCATCGGTAAAAAAGTGGTCTACTTGCCAAAGGTAAATCATACTTTACCTTACGGGTACCCCCATTTCATATGAAGCAACCTTCCTTACGGGCACCCATATTTTGGATAGGATTTTCACATATATCATTTCTTCTCTATACGGGCAACCCTATTTCGGAGGTAACTTTTCTTACGGGCACCCCCATTTCAGAAAGGAACCTATGCTAAGCACATAGTTCAAGGAAAGGGAGAGGACCCTTGGGGATAGCCCTATCGCCCCCAATCCATTGGTGCTAAGTCATCATCCCACAAGAATACTTATACGTCTACATATACATGCTTTCAAAAGAGACAATAGTCATTTCCAAAACCATTTCAATGCACTGTTAGGGTTAAAAGCCAAACATTATTCATAATACTTCATACTTAGGCTCAAATGCCAAAATCATAACTCTTACTCATAATACTCATGCATAGGAATAACTCATTTACATATACAGAATGTTACAAGAACCCAAAATGCTCAAAGAGCCATAATCATAGACATTTATGTGATCACATTCATAGGACATAATTGGGCTTAACCCACTTCATAATTTCCATAATAATCCAATATCATGAATGCAAATGCCATGAATAATGTGAGAAAAGTATGGGCAATTAAGATTCAATCTAAATTCAACAATATAATATGAAATTCAAGTGAAAATATAATTAAACCCACATTTAAAATCATAATATAAATCACCCATGCATAAACAAGCCTTGAAAAGGGACATGCATATTCATAATTTCATAAACCCAATGTAATCCATCATATTATAGTTTAAATCAACTTAAAAATATCATATAAGTATAACCAATACATTAATTGAATTTAATAAACAAGACAATTGAAAGTTCAACTTTAAAGTGAGTAAAATTCATGAAAAGTGCTAGAAAAGTTTTGGGTCTCTTTGGGTGAAAGGAACCAAAGATCAAACCCACATACCTTAGATAATGAAGGAATTCCAAGGAGAAATTTGAAGAAGAATGAGCCCTCCCTTGATTCCAAAGATAAAATCCCCACTAGAGTTCTTGAGAGAATTTGATTTTTGAAACTAATGGTTAGTCTTGAATGAGAGTTTTTGAATTATTGTAGGAGAAGTTTACGAATGTAAAAAGGGGGTTTGCAGGTCTTAAAAAGCCTCGGGGATGGCCCAAAATATAAAAAATATCTTAAATAAATGAGTCCTTGAATTTTAAATGGGTCTTCTCACAGCCAGCTTCACGAGTCATGAATGACCCTTCTATCGGTACTTGTGTAAAACTTAGCCAATGAAATTTCTTTGAACTTGGCTTGATGTAAGAGGCCCATGATGGACTTAAACAATATAAATAAGGTTGAATTTAAGGCTTGAAAGTGAACTTAGCTCGAGTTTGAAGATCCCATACTTAGAAAAGTTTTACTAAATTCATTTCACGGAAGGGCCATATGGCCCCTGAACTGTCACACGACCTGTGAAGCTAGTTGTGTGACTATATTTGGCTCCCAAAGTTGATCTTTAAAGCTCAAGGCCATCACATGGTCTATGAAGTGTCTCACGGGAAGTGTAGGACCCAAGTATGGTGTGTCTTAGCCTGAAACTCCACGCCAAGGCCACACACTCAAAATTAAGACCAAGTATCACTTCACTGGAGGCCACGCGGGCCGTGTGATCTCACACGGACCGTGTAGTCTCCCTTAAGGTGACACTTGGTCCAAATTTTACCAAAAACAAAAATTTCAAGCTCTGATAAAGTCGTACAAAGTCTGGGTCGTTACAGTTCGGAATCCAACCTTCGACGTTTAGGGGGCCAAGACATATCTTAGGCTCACCCTCAAAGTAAAAATAAAAATGGGGAGAACATAAGGTGGTTGGCTGGTGGCTTGTCCTTGGAAGATGCTAAATTTCTAGGTTTTGATTATGATTTTTGAGGTCAAAGGATCTTTCAAAATAGAGGTATGTTAGGATACTATGTGTTGATAGAAATGTCAGGCTGGGTTCGAGATGAAAAGGGCGAGTATAATAAACTTATGAAATAAAGAGTCAAATCCTAGATATCAAGTTGGGAGAGCCTAGATTATAGGATCATAAAAAACCACCATGCTCTGCATCCGTCGTCCCAACGGCTGCATATTGGGTGGCTTTCACTCTACCACAAGTAGGTAGCTTTTTTAAGTTGGGTCCCAATGACTGGTGGCACGGGGACATAAAAGGTGATGGATGGCTCCAGTACTACTGATACAACCCATGAAGATTCACACCCAAAAAGTAGCTATTATGTCACAACCCAAGCCTAGGGCCTAGACATGACACGGCAAATGGGGAACCCCAATAAAACCTAAGCAAGCCTCTTAGCATAACAATCACACATCCTTGTTTCACGAAAGCAAAACATCTACAACAAGAGACATAAAGAAGGGAAAAGGGACTAAGGGAAGACTTGGGTAATCATAAGACATTCAAGAGTCAAGATCATAACATAATTACATCAATTATTCCAACAACATCTCTAGCATAGATTGGGCGAGGGAAAGACACTTTCCGAGCTCACCCTCATAGTATCAAACGTTCAACATAAAGAGATAACAAAACAAGAGTAGCATAGCTAGTGTCCCCGAACTTGAGGACTCACCAAAGCTTATCTTCATGATGCCATAACTAGCCACAGAGAGGATGATCATAAGGTTCTCTGGTTTTTACATGGTAACATCATGTAGGCATAGATTATGCATTAGTACGTTTGAATGTACTAAGCATGTAGGATGCAATACAATAAGACAAAAGCCAATATAGTCAAAATACATAATCATAAGTAATGGATAAGTATAATCATGATCAACGCTTGAGCTAAAATATGCTTGTAAATAATATAACTTGTATAGAACATAATACATGCACGGTAGGAGACCATAATCATAGACCAAGCAACTATTACTTGAAATCCAAGGCATGCCACCCCCTTGGAAGGTCATTGAGGTACCTACCCCTCAATGTGGTAGTACGGGCATGTCACCCCCCGACGAGGTGGTCAAGGCATGTCACCCTCTCAACAAGGTGGTTGGGCATTTCACCGCCCAACAAAGTGTAGTCAACTTGCAACACTATAGATACTTTGATGAATTCAATACATATATACAATCCCTTAATTATCATATAGTTACTTGATTCATAATCCATGCAATAAATCATCAATAGCTCAAGAATCCTTGTCAAGACATTTTATCAAACACTTTGGCGGGTGTGCAATGGTAGTTCAAAATCATACAATTCAAAAATGAATAATGTGAGAAAATTTAATGTAAATCGGCCCACCAATGCATAGTAATACCCTTATGTAAGATACCTTGAAATTCATCATCAAACCTCACAATAGATCATAGTTTCATAGCCCAAAACATGCATAGTCACAATAGACAAACCTTCTCATAGTATAAGCTTGAAATAGGTAGACATGTGTTACCAATCAACATTTCATAAAAACCTAATATAATTTGTAATCATAATTCATAATAAGTAATACCCACGTAATACATGTTGAAAACATGCAAGTAGATGGGTGAAAGGACCTAATGGTTGAAACCCACATACCTCAAATTTGAGGATTTCTTTGATGTAAATTTTAATGAGAACTTGAAGATTGAATGAAGTTCTTGAGATTCTAAAATAAGGTTGAGATACTAGAATTTGGATGAAATATTTGGTTAAGTGTTAGAGAGGGTTATGAGGGTGTCTTGAGTGATATAAAGTTGAAAAATGGCTAAACATAGGTGTTTTTATGCATAGGTGGGCATGGGTCCAAGACCCTAATGTTTTAGGCCAAAATAGAAAAATCAAGGAAGTGCAAACACACCTCCACGACGGGTTCATGTCGTGGAGGCATCACAGACCCCTACTGGAAATTGAAAATTTGGCAAAAATGAAATTTTTCTACGGGTCCTCTAAAATCGGGGTTATACCCATTTGCCACTCAATGTTGTCGCCTAATCAAGAATATGAAGTCAAATTGTCGATATCATGCATAAATTTTGAGATATATGGAAATTACAATTATGGGCATTTCTGAAGCATATTTTTGTGGCGTTTCAATATCTCCCCCTTGGGAACATTAGTCCCTGAATATCAAAGAAGCATATATGAGAGAGTAATCATGAGGATTTTAGCCCAACATATGAATGCAACAATTGCATTTAAATATCATTTCAAAAACTTCAACATGAATGTCAAAACCACCATAAACTTGTCAACATAAACATGAATGCATGCAAATGGCTCAAAATTTGAAACTTAAGACTTGAAATCTTATAGGGGACTTAAATTACTACCTTCGGCTTGAGTAGAATGGAAAAGATATGGGTAATGCTTTTGCATATCTGCCTTGGCTTCCCACGTAGTACTTTCAACTTGTTGGTTTCTCCAAAGAACCTTGAGGGAAACTACATCCTTATTTCACAATCTCTTCACTTGTCTATCCAAAACTTCTACCGGAACCTCCTCATAAGTCAAATTATCTTCTACCACACCCATAACATCCAAA
>DF368317.1:845-14388 GCA_000787875.1 Solanum virginianum
TTTTATAATTTGAGAGTTTGTAATTCCTATTATTTTTCATAGTGAAATTCTTCTGCCGTTGCCCGTGGTTTTTACCCTAATTTGTTTAGAGGTTTTTTACGTAAATCTGTGTGTTCTATTATTCTTTATCTTTATTTTCTCAAATTATTAGCTGTGTTCTTGCTCTATCCGGTCTATTTAACACAACAGTTTGTCCATCTTTAAATTGACTAACAGTTATTAACAATATTAAAAAAAAAAAAAAAACATAAATCATTTGGTGAAGTGAAGGTAAGTCCATCTTTAAATTGACTAACAATTATTAACAATATTAAAAAAAAAAAAAAAAACATAAATCATTTGGTGAAGTGAAGGTAAATTTGAAATAAATAATTAGTCTTTCTTGATTTCTTAAAGCTATCATCACTTAAAAATATATTCCTCCCTCTCAATTTATGTGAGATCTTTTCCTAATTTTTTTAATATATATTTTAAATCATCAATTATTATTACCAATAATACTCATAAATAACTTTTAAATATATAATTCATATCTTAGGATCATTCGAAAAGCAAAAATAAAATAAAACAAAAATCTAAATGTTATGCATAAAACTAAATCAAATCATACTCATACGGGAAGGATCGTATTGAGACATAACACTTAGTTTCGTTTAAATTTTTTGACACAGATTAAAAATCATTTAATGAAATATATTAACCTTGACCTTTATTTTATTAATAACACATTAATAATAATAAATATTTTAAGAAAATTCAATATAATTCCACGATCAAAGTGTTTGGTTTGAAAAACGTACACACATCTAACCTCTATTCCTCTGCTTCATTTAACGTGGCACTATTTAACATGTCATAATATTTAAAAAATAAAAGAAAACTTTAAAAATTTGCGGAGTAAAAATAAATTTTAAGATTAAAGTATTTTCAATCATAACAAGGATGAAATCATTTTAAAATAGATTAAAAAGAAAACGATGAGACATAAAAATGACACAAGATAATTAGTAAGTAATATGTTTCTTGATTACTTAAAACGATTAAGTGAGTGTTTGATTAACTTAACTTTTAGATGTTTTTAACTTTTAAACATCTTTTAATTTTTAAAAGTTTTTGACAAAGACATAAAATACTTTTAAACACTTTCATTTAGCCTTAAAAAGTATAAAAAAGCTAAAAATAAAAAATAGATAGATACCTACTCTTAACTTTTGATTTTTGACTTTCTAAGTAATTTAAACAATGCCTCTCCATAATCTATTTAAAAAGGGACAAAAAGGAGTAAATCATTTGCTTCTGCCGTTTCATTTTCCGTTGATTTAATTGTGTGATTGAGAATAATTTTATTAACACTAAAAAAATATTTTAAAAATAAATTGTTAAGATAATTTTTTTTTTTAGAATGGACGAAAAAGAAGAGAAGAGGGAGTAATATAATAACTAAGCTTTTAAATACCTGTGAGCAGTCCCATTCCGTAGTGCTGTGCGAGTCCTACCAAAGGCGGGGCAGCAACGGTTTCTTGAATTTTGGCCAACTTATCCATAAGGTTCTTCTCTTGAATCCTTGTTTCCACTCTAAGCCTATTCATCCTCTCAACTTGATTCTCATTCAAATCATCAACGGAATTCACAACAAGGGCAAAAGCTAATCCTGGTTTAAACCCCGCAATCCACAAAAAACTTTTTTCTAGTGGAGTAAACCAGGCAGGGGAAAACATATAGAACACATTAACATGTGACATTCTTGATTTTTCTTCGAAATATTCTTGATAATGAGCTAGAACGCGCAAAACCAGGTTTCTCACAAGGGATTCATCAAGTGTGTTTTGGGCTGTTGTAAGTTCATTTAACAAGTGTTCTTGGCGTCTTAGCCAACCTTGGAAAAAAGACTCAAATGAAGCAATACTAATGTTGGTTCTGGAGGATCCTGGTGGCATATTTGATTTTCTTTTTGGTTTTCTTGAGTTTTATGAAGGGGAGTAAAGAAGGAACAGAGAGGAAGAGGGAGAAGGAGAGGGTGTATTAAATAAGTGATAGTAATATATCAAATTCATCCCAACTCTGTATTTCTTAGGTAGAACACAAAAATTGATTAAAGATGTACTTCCACCGTCAGTTTATTTATTCAATTTTGGCTTTCAGAGTAATAAATATTTTTTAAATTTAGATTATTTTAAACGGATTAAAAATAAATATAACAAAGAAATTTGAACAAAGGAATAACAATTAATTGTAGATATGAACTTAGAGGGTGTTTATTAAGTAATTTTGGATTTGTTTTTAAATTTTAAGATGCAGTTGAAAAAGAAAATATTTTCAAGTGCTTCTTTTACACTCAAATGTTCAAAAGATAAACTAAAAAGTAGAAAAAAAAATTAATATTCTCAACTTATGACATTACTTTATAAAAATAAATATAAGAAAGAAATTTAAACAAAGGAATAATAATTAATTGTAGATATGAACTTAGAGAGTGTTTAAATTGACTTTAAGTAACTTTTGATTTTTTTTTTGAATTTTAAGATGAATTTGAAAAAGAAAATATTTTCAAGTACTTCTTTTACACTCAAAAAGTACAAAACTACAAAAGATAAACCAAAAAGGCAAAAACACAAAAATTTAGTATTCTCAACTTACCATTTTGGTTTATAATAGTAGCAGCACCAGCAACAAAAATATATTTAAGTAAAATTTTACCAATATCTTATAAAAAGATTAAAATATATGCAAATTTTATCAATATTTTATAAAGGCAGAAAAATTATTTTTAAAAAATTCTCGACTTAAGCCCAACAAATAGTTTATAACAAATAACAACAAATTTAATGAAATTTCACAAATAAATTACAAAGATAACACACACACACATACATATACATACATATATATAAATTTTACCACTATATCGTAAAGACAAAAAAATTACTTACAAAACTTGATTTAAGTACAATAAATCCAGGTATATAAAAAGGGACCTCTCATCTAAAAGGCTTATATTCTAAATCTATCTATATTAATGAGAAGATTATAAACAATATGAAAAAGGGTGTATAATACCCTTAAACTATTAGAAATGGTGCAAAATTATCCTTCATCCATCTATTAGCTCTAAAATATCCTCCACATCTACCTTTAGGTCCTATATTGCCTTTATTTTTAATAACCTTTAATTTAAACGCACTTAAATAAATTCATTAATGATGTGACGGCTATCTATTGGTCACCTTTTAAATAACTTAAATTAATTTACAAACTTACCCATTTCTAAATTAGATCCGCCCCAAATTAAATTTGTTGACTCCAAATTCATTTAACCCAACCACCCAAAACAAAATATTATTTCCCAATATCTGACTTCATCTTCTTCCTCTTCTTGCTAGGGCAAAATTCCAAGTTATCTTTTTAAATTTAGTCAAAGAAGTTTCACCAACTTGAAAACTGTTAAGTCCGTCAAAGCACTGGAAAGAAGAAACCTCTTAATGGAAGCAACTTGATCATAGAACCTAGATAAATTCAGCGTCCAAAAATGTTTCACAGAGGTGAAACTCTTGCAAAGTTGAAAACATTATTACATGGTTCCACCAAATTCAACACGTTTTGTTTAGTGATTTGGTATTAAAAATTGTGCCAACCAAATGATTGTAATCACATTCTCCCTCATAATTAGTATCTTTACTCTTAGATTTTAATTCCTTGATATTATAAGCGACAAGTGTTAAAATCCAATAATCAACATAAGAAATCTTGTGTTTTAGCCTGTATAAGAATTAGTAAGAGATTTCTATCCCCCTCTGAAATGAAGGCTCAGAATCAAAATGTATAAAAAATTATGTATATGCTCATTTGATATCCACAAGCTAAAAAATCACAACCTACTGAAAGAGTGATATGTGATGTATGTTTAGATGTCTGTTTTTTAATGGTGCAAGATCAATGTCATGATTTAACCCTACCAAGAAGAGGAAGAAGATGAAGTCAAATGTTGGGAATGAAATTTCATTTTGAAGGGTTGGATTGAATGAGTTTGGGGCGGGTCTAATTTGGAAATGGGTAAGTTTGTAAATTAACTTAAGTTATTTAAAAGGTGACCAATAGATAGCTGCCACACCATTAATAAATTTATTTAAGTGGATTGAAATTAGAGATCCTTAAAAATAAGGGTAATATAGAACCTAAAGGCAGATGTGAAGGGTATTTTGAAGTAAATACATGGATGAAGAGTAATTTTACACTATTTCTAATAGTTTAAGTGTATTTTAAGATCTTTTCTGTAAACAATATGCAAAAGTTGTTGAAGAAGTTTGTATTTTAGTGAAGACATATGAACTTTTTTTTTCTTTTCTTTGCTGTGAGGAATTATGTGCTAATTTGTACTATATTTAGATGAAAGGCAGTGAAGACGAAAGTGGCACTTGGCAATCCTACTTGGCTTCATAAGATGAGTCCAAACAATTCTATCTTTGGTTCACGACAAATGGCTTTTTCCATGTCCAATGAGGGCACTCGGTGCCATGGATTTCAAAATTCAATGCATTTTGGTTCAAATAACTCCCTAAGTTAGCTTTTCCTTTTTTTTTTGGGGGGGGGGGGGGGTTAATGAACATGCCAGCAACAAGGTTGTCCTCAAAATAGTGCCCAAAGGCCACGTCTCGGCCCGAATAAGATAGCTTAGATATTATTTCTTTTCTAGCATATTTAGTTTTTGCATTGTTTGCACATAATATTTTTTGCACAAACAAAGGAGGAACTATAAAAACCTTCGTGTCTTAAAAACAATCATACTTGAGCCCCTCCTTGGCTATCAAGTCAGCTACTTGATTCTATTCCCTGAATATGTGACGTAGCTCCCATGCAGTTTGTCATGCTCCGGGAGGGTACCCTAGACGTAACCAACACTTAGAGATTATTGCTAGTCCCCAAGCGAACCACTTGGCCTCATCACATTTATTCATTCAATCTCAATCAAAATAAATGCGAAGCAACTCTAACTCTGTAGCAAGAATGAAAATAACATATGAATCCTCCGAAGTAAGAGAGGCTCACCCATCCGCTGGACATCCAAAGATCCTCAATGAAACGACTGTTGATAATCTCTATCTCGTATATCTGCATCATAAAATGATGCAGTGCTAGAGTGGCATCAGTACATGGAATGTACAGTATGTAAACGGGCCAAAATTAAGTGAGATAAGCAGGGTACATCAAAGAAGTTTCACCAACTTGAAAACTGTTAAGTCCGTCAAAGCACTGGAAAGAAGAAACCTCTTAATGGAAGCAACTTGATCATAGCAGTTCATTAAGCATTCATCTCACTTCAGAACACGGAATAGGTATTATTCATTTAACATTCGTTAAGATTCATACGATCACATCAACATAAGAGTACTAAAAAGAGGGCACCCTATATGGGAGTTTCTCGAACCTACACCCATCACCTATGAGCCGGTGATGGCACAATGAACCGATGGTGTTGCCCCATCGACCCAATACCTTGCCGGGAGAGAAGACATTCATTATTGGATCCAAAATAGAAATAACATTAAGTCCTCTTTTGGGACTGAGGAAACATTCGTTGCTTATGGTCAATCCTCACCTATGCTGATCACGTAGTTATGAGTGTGAGTAGGACTTACTCTTACCTATTTCGGTACTCGATACTTCTCCCATAGACTCAATATGCTCATAAACGTTAACATTCATCCTTTGTCCTCATTTAGTCTCCTTCAAACTTGGACATCAATTCATTATTCATTCATTAGCTCGAGGAATTAGGAAATATCCCTTAAGATTATGTTCAAACTCTTTGAGGTTCTCAATTTATTATCATCAACCTTCAATTCGTTCAATTCAGGACCCAGACCACAACCAGCAAATACAATTATGTGATCAAGACTCTAGACAATAATCCCTAGGTTCATTCTTGAATTCATTAGGAAAATAATCATGTAGGGTTATATAAGCATATGGCTCATTCGTTTAAACCATGTGAACAAGTAATTCAGTTATAATATTCATCGCATTCACGAAAATATTTTTAAGGCTCAATCCTTATCTTCTTTCATGCATGCTTTAACAATTAACATATAGAATTTATACAATATCTCATAAACAATATTCAGTTTAAGAAAATAAGTTTATGATTATCATCAACGTATGCAAATACATGTATAATAAATATAATTTCTCAAGAAAATAATCAAGAATCATGTCTGTAAACTCAAGAACCTTCAACTCACATCTAAGACCATCTATGAGGCACATGGGAGAACAATCCCATGCTTTGCGTAGCCTTACATACCTGGGATAAAGACAATGTGAATCCTGACAAGAATTTGACTTGAAATCTTTAACTCCTCGCTCTCCTCTTTTCTCTTTTCTCTTTTTTCTTTTAGCCCTAGGTCTTTTTAAGAGACTTAGAATGGCTTAAAAATGGGTTATATACCCATTTTACGTTTAAAATGACATATTTTGGTCATATATTAAGTCTAGGAGGAGTTTGAAAAGGTCTAGGATGCCCCTCACAAAATTAAAAAAAAAGTCAATTTTTGGGACACGGGGTCCGCGACGCGGACCGCGTATTTTTTGATATTTTCATAAAAAATCCTCCAAATTCCCGTAGCAAATGTTTGGAACAAAAATTAAGTGTTGGTCCGCGATGGGTCCGCGTCGTGGACCTATTGCGCACCCTCACTAGTTCATATTTTATTATGAAAAATTATTTTTTGACCCGGTTGCTCTAAAATCAGGTCGAGATTATTTTCCCACTCAATTTCTCATGCTGATTGCATATCCGATCTCGAATTCACAAATGGAGTATGGAAGGACGCGTTATGCACATGATACTATTCTAGGGGTATTTTCTTAATTTCATGGGGTGTTACATTATCTTCCCCTTGGGATCATTCATCCTCGAATGACGAGTAAGGTGGATGTCAAGGCATGAGTAGGCTCAGAATTCATCTCAGCACTCCCATTAGTCAATCAAACTTTTGACTCCTTATCACTATTAGCAATCCCTATTCAGACCCAAGAATAGACAATTCACTCAAGAAAAGACAATCAATTTAGTCAAGGGTAAGAACTATACCTTCAACATTCTTATCATCAGGCACGAAAAACAATCGAGACTTCTTTCAATACTCACTCAACCAATCTGGACAGTCACATGTCACTCAGAATAGACGAATCAGTTCAGATCGAGAGTAGAGATACTCTTTTAGACATTTTCACTATCAAGGATGAATGGAACGTCAAAACGCAGTCAATTCGAATCATTTGAACACCTCAATAATTAGTATTTCAAACTCAAGAAGAAACCATCAACTCTAATAGAGAATGGGACTGTCGGTACATAAGAGTCTATGTACAACTCTCAAGCTTAACACCTCATCTCAATTGTACTCCCTTTTTCGACACTCTAATCCACTGACTTAAGCTCATAGCTCCTATTCAAAACTCTACTTATCCATATCCCCTCATTCCTTTCAAGCATATCTCTCAGCCTCAAGGTGCCATTCACGGGATGATCATACTCATACATAACTAATCCTCAATAGTCAACTCTAGACTTCCATAAGGGCTTTCATTGAAAGATCACTAGCCCTCTTCACTACCTCACTACTCTTTTTCAAACCCTTATTATGAAGTCTTCACTAGTCTATCATCAATACTCGCATAACAACAACCCCGAATTCAAGCCTATCACTCTAACCACTTCAACTATATCTTAAAATTTTCAAACCTACTTAGCATTTCTACCTCCACCGTTCAATGAGTTCTCACTCAAAGTCACACCAACATACTCTTACCTATCTACTGTTCATCATAAGGTTTTATCTCTCTCCTCCTTCCTATCTCTATCCCTACATGACACAAGTTTAACACCAATATCACCATAAGGATACACTCACTCCTCTTCATCTGCCCTCATCCTCAACATAACACAAGTTTAACACCTATATCATAATAAGGATACACTCACTTCTCCTCATCTACCATCATCCTCAGTCTACTACTATCAACATCATTGCTTAGACCTGGAGGAACGTATCATCTCTCCCTTTGTCAAAACCTCAACCTACTACCTCTCTATGCAAAATAAGCACGAATATTATCAGAACTCAAATACTCCATTGCTTGAATACTCATTCTCATGAATAGACTTTGAACACAATGTCTAGAATTTAAACTTTATCTCCAACATCATTATTAGGTACGAATACTATCAAGGACTTGCATACTCAAGTCCGTAGAGGCTCAAAAGGAATATTAACTCGAAGACAGAAACTCAACTCCTTTATCACAATTCAGGAGAGACCACAACCAGCAAATACAATTATGTGATCAAGACTCAAAACAATAATAACTCGAAGACAGAAACTCAACTCCTTTATCACAATTCAGGAGCCCTCCTTCTCTCCCATCACCTACAATTCATCTACTATCGTCAATACTTCTATCAAGACTGGAAAGCTGGATTACTCAAAGAGCTTTGGAATGAAAGATCATTAGCATGATTCAGTCGAGAAATCTTATCTGAGAACATTCATAGATTATAGTCTCTCTTGTCTATCAAGACTTATTCTGAGTTCATAGATCTATACGTAGTGTAGAACTCAGTTCATATCTCCTTCAATATAGGACTGAAAACTCTTGGATTCATGGGGTAAGATCAAGATTAATAAATGAATTCATTGCTTCTTATCCTCAAAACTCAGCATGAACGAGAATCAACATAATGTGCATGGGACTAGGCTATAGGTACGACAGTCATACACCAGAAAGGAATGGAATGTTACCTCAATTGAATTATAAGGACTATATAAAATGAAAAAGAATTAATACCTCATCTTGATCAGCCTATAACAATTGAAAACTCAAGATCTACTTTGATTTCTCACATCATCATCTCCCCCTTAGCTCTCAAGGTCCTCTCTCTAAATTTGTGAATCAATTTCCTCTACTAGACTATAAGCATATACCTCCACACGGTCAAGGAATTACTGGACATATGACTATCCTCCTTCTCATCCCCAATTAATTTCCTCTCCTAGGCTATAAGCATATAACTCCACACGGTCAAGGAATCACTATCCACAAGAATATACATCTTAAACTCTTCTATTATGCTATAGTCACATACATATAGCTAGCCACTTAGACTCCTTCAATGATATCTCTCTTAGCTTCCTCATGTCTTTATGGAACTCTCTCTCCCTATTTGCTATTCTTAATGACATACATAATCACTTTCCAGAATCACTACAATCTAACATCTTTTTTTGCCTGCTAACGATCAACTTCTGTGCTCTCATAAACTCATCTGTATAAGGCTTAGACTCTCATGAAAAAAATCATCACCATTTATCCATAAGCCCCAAATCGACTTAGCTACTCGTGATGACAAAGATAACTTACATCAGCCTACTTTACATCAATAACTCAAATATACTATCCAAATTCTCATAGCAGTCATAACTTAGAGCCTCACCCTTCTGTACACAATCATGGTTACATATCTTAAACCTCCAAAGCCTCCTCTTTTCTAGTGTTTCTCCCTTAATTTACTATCTTCATCTAAGGGATACCTCTACTCTACTCCTAACACCATGCTCCTTGCCAGTCAACATCTTAATCATTGAACACGCACTACAGCAAGACTCTTAGGTCAAATCTCCAACAAGGACTTTCACTATCATCATGCTATCTCCTCTTTAACACTACTCCTCAAAATTCAAGCTTAGGTTCTAGCACTAACATGTACATCTATCACATACCTCTCTAATGCTGACTCACAACTACTAGGTAAAAATTTAAGGAACATAATCCTACTAAAATCTCATAGCGAGTAATCAATTAACACATCCCCTCTTAACAACTCATGTACCACTCACCCAATCACTATACCTCCTTATTTGGCTAAGCTTATAACTCTATGAATCTCATGAACTCTCACATACAATCATAAGTCTAATTTAGATCTATCACCTTAAAAACACTCTTTCCCCCTATTCAAGATCTACACTTCACCCTCAATAGTATTAATACTACAACATATCAATATACACTTCCTTCTAGTTTGAACATGCTCTAACACATTCTGACACTAACCCTCTCTCTCTTTGTACCTCATCATGACCATCATAGGGCACTCCCCACTCGTTTAACAAACTAAGGAAAATTAACTCATCACCGTTACTTACCTAATAGGTACACATAACTCTAATTACAAGCCTTAATCAGCCATCATTGTTGATATTCTGTCCCTTTCTTTTCATCATCATCTTTCTAACTTTGGGATGATTTAATTCTACTTAGAGTTTATAAGATCTCACATCTCAATCTTAGGTGGTAACATTAAACTCATTAAAGATGTAGGTTTCTCTCTTATGGGTAACATCCAAAGCAAGTTTTGAATAAAAGGGTCTGGGTACATCTAGACCTAACTCAAATGCATGATTCATATCAGTAATAGTGCACTCTTTCTAGTCAATCAACTTAGCACATTAGTCGGCTTTTCTCAAGCTTAGTACAGTGTTTCTACCATTCAGATTATTAATCACCGAGAATCTCATCAGTAAGAGTTTGAATATTGCTGTCTCTACCACCTCGTGGATGAGACATATTCGAAAGGTTTAGATCATCGTACGAATCATCATAGACTTCTTAGGAAATAGCTCTATCGCACGATTTAGAATCTGAAAGAAGAAAAACTTTCCTAATGTCCTATAGCCTCCTGCTTATGAAGTGTGGTCGCAATAACATATTCATAAATAATACTCTACTAGACACAGCTTCATAAACTCCCCAGGATACTTGAACTTATGCTCTGATACCAAGTTTGTCACGCCTCGGGAGGGTACATTAGATGTAACCGGTACTCAGAGACTATTGCTAGTCTTCAAGCTAACCACTTGGTCTCATCACATTCATTCATTCATATATTCTACTATCAGCGGAAGACATAAAGAAATAAATGGGCACATCATCATCGATTCTCAAAATAATATTATAATAAAAGGCTAGTAGGAAAAACTAGCTCATAACCTTACATCAACATTTAACTCTAGTCTATGAAGCCTTTATCACTAATAGGTGGTGCCAATGACAGACCCATGACTACCTCAATCGAAATAAATGAGAAGCAACTCTAAATCTGTAGCAAGAATGAAAATAACATATGAATCCTCTGAAGTAAGGGAAGGTCACCCATCCGCTGGACGTCCAAAGATCCTCAATGAAATGTCTGCTACCGATCTCTATCTCGTATATCTGTATCATAAAATAATATAGTGCCAGAGTGGCGTCAGTACATGGAATGTACAGTATGTAAACGGGCCAAAATTAAGTGAGATAAGCAGGGTACATGGAAACATCAGTTCATTAAGCATTCATCTCACTTCAGAACACGAAATAGGTATTATTCATTTAACATTCGTTAAGACTCATGCAATCACATCAACATAAGAGTACTAATAAGAGGGCACCCTATATGGGAGTTTCTCGAACCTATACCCATCAGCTATGAGCCAGTGATGACATAATGAACCGATGGTGTTGTCCCATCGACCCAATACCTTGCTGGGATAGAAGACGTTCATTATTGGATCCACAATAGAAATAATATTAATTCCTCTTTTGGGACTGTGGAAACATTCGTTGCTCAAGGTCAATCCTCACCTATGCTGACCACGTAGTTATGACTGTGAGTAGGACTCACTCTTACTCATTTCGGTACTCGATACTTCTCCTATAGACTCAACATGCTCATAAATGTTAACATTCATCCTTTGTCCTCATTTAGTCTCCTTCAGACTTGGACATCAATTCATCATTCATTCATTAGCATGAGGAATTAGGAAAAATCCCTTAAGATTACGTTCAACCTCTTTGGGGTTCTCAATTCATTATCATCAACCTTTAATTCATTCAATTCAGGACCCAGACCATAACCATCAAATACAATTATGTGATCAAGGCTCTAGGCAACAATCCCTATGTTCATTCTTGAACTCATTAGTAAAATAATCATGTAGGGTTATATAATCATATGGCTCATTCGTTTAAACTATGTGAACAAGTAATTTAGTTATGATATTCATCGCATTCATGAAAATATGTATAAGGCTAAATCCCTATCTTCTTTCATGCATGCTTTAACAATTAACATATAGGGTTTATATAATATCTCATGAACAATATTCAATTCAAATATATGTATAATAAATATAATTTTTCAAGAAAATAATCAAGAATCATGTCTGTAAACTCAAGAACCTTCAACTCACATCTAAGACCATCTATGAGGCACATGGGAGAATAATCCCATGCTTTGGTTACCAAAATAATCAAGAATCATGTATATAAACTCAAGAACTTTCAACTCACATCTAAGACCATCTATGGGGCACATGGGAGAATAATTCCATGCTTTGGTTAGCCTTACATACCTGGGATGAAGACAATGTGAATCCTGACAAGAATTTGACTTGAAATCTTTAACTCCTCGCTCTTCTCTCTTCTCTTTTAGCCTCCTCGCTCTTCTCTCTGCAAGGCGGAGTAGGCAGCGCCCTGCGAAGTCCCGGGGTCCCATACCCCCGAAACCATCACAAATCATGCCCAAGCCATGAGGCGCCCCAACGTTCCGCTCCTCAAGGCATGCCATTACCCTTATTGGAATCCAATCGGTTTCGCCCTGCCAAGGGCTCATCAGGAGAGCGACGACAGCTCTTGACCAGTTGTGCCATTCGAACACTTCGGTCTACTTCATAGTCAGGTCCAAGACCGGCGACAAGCTCCCCCAACTTAACGGGATTGGCATGCCTAACTCAGCTAGACCTCAGCGTCTTAAGGCAGAACTCCCCTTAATGCTATCGTCGTCCCCATTTCTCTTTTAGCCCTAGGTCTTTTTAAGAGATTTAGAATGACTTAAGAATGGGTTATATACCCCTTTTACGCTTAAAATGACATATTTTGGTCACATATTAAGTCTAGGAGGGATTTGAAAAGGTCTAGGATGGCCTCACAAAATTTAAAAAAAGTCAATTTTTGGGACACGAGGTCCGCAATACGGAGTGCGTATTTTTTTGGTATTTTTCATCGAAAATCCTCCAAAATCCCATAGAAAATGTTTGAAACAAAAATTAAGTATTGGTCCGCGATGGGTCCACGTCGCGGACCTTTCGCACACCCTCTCTGATTTGAATTTTATTACGAAAAATTATTTTTTGATCCAGTTGCTCTAAAATCGGATCGAGGATATTTTTCTACTTAATTTCTCATGCTGATTGCATATCCGGTCTAGAATTAAGGCAAAGGGAGCACTGGAAAGCCACGTTATGCAGATCATACTAGTTTAGGGGTAGTTCGGTAATATCATGGGTGGGTTACATTTGATGTGGATGAGCTCATAAGGGTGGTGCATGGGATTAGGTTTGCTGGTAATGGTAGTGTGCCATCCCATATACTGCATCAAAATTAACATGCTCTTTCTTATTTTCGAAAACATCGGGCATCTGAAGTAAGGGAAGGTCACCCATCCGCT